>JBBBDQ010020432.1:0-24598 GCA_037127315.1 Ascarosepion bandense | reverse complement strand
ATTGGCCCCGCATTTTTATTTTTTTGTCTTCTCTCTTTTTGATAACAATTTGAAGCCCCCCCCCTTTAGTGATTGAGACGCAGTTTCTGGTAGAGGCCAGGGCATCTTTCGTTTCGAGTGTGTTTTATTTTCGTAATTGTTATTGTGTTTGTGTGTGTGCGTGGTTGTGTGTATGACTGTTTGAGATCTGCCAGCCCCTTCAAATTTCGCCCAGCTAACTGATGTTTCTGTCGCGGATAGAGATTGTGGGGGGTTTAATACCTGCCTCCAATTTTGTTTAGTTTTTGTATATATTTTTATTCGTTGTATAAAAATCATTGGGGTTACAATATTAAGTGTTATTTCCCCCCACCCCCACAGACAAATTGTACATATGGGTTTCATTAGAACTTTCATAGAGTGTATTGAGGCATTGTGGTGCTCGTAGTAAGAATGGTACGTAAGAGATTGTGATGTTTTGGTGTAAGGGATATTATGCTGTCTGTAGGGTCGGTGGTGAGTCTAGCTAAGTTATTGTAAGACAGATAGGAATAGCCTTCCCCATCCCCACAATTTTGCCCACACAGCCTTGTACCGCATTTTTGTAAATTTTTACAAAAATAAATAATTGCTGTGTAGTTGTTGTTGGACGTGGTTTTGTCATTTTGCGACTGCTCTGACCTCTGCTTTGTTTCAGCTTGGACTTTTTGTTGAAAACATTTTTTATTTGGACTGAATTTTGTACACAAGAGACCTTTCTTTGTACCGATAAGTTTATTTTTATTTTATTTTTTGTTTTCTTGCTTTGTTGTTTTTTTATTTTTATTTTGTTCTAGCTTTTTTTGTATTTTATTTTCGTATTATTTTGGCGGCCATATTTGTTTTTGTTTAGGTCGGCCGTTTTCTTTTTATTTTCTGTTTTCATTTTTCATTTGGTCTTCTTAAGTGCCAGATTTATTTTTATTTAAAAAAAAAAAAAAAAAAAAAAATTTGTTAATAGTATCTTTTTTATTTTATTTGTTGACCGAAACTGATCATTTAACTGTTTGTTTTCCTCCTTTTGCCTTTTCAGCCTCGTTTTGCAGAAGGTAGCCTTTAGGCAACTCTTTGCGTGTCCTATTCTATTTACATATTTTAAATTCTTTTGTATTTTATTGTAATAAGTTTATTGGTTGTTTGTTAAACCTCTCAAGAGAGGTTAATTTCCTTTTTAAAAAAAAAAGGATATTGTTATTATATTTTTGGCCGCTAAAGGCCAATCTGTTTGCTTTGATTTGTTTGCCGTTTGTCTTTATTGTCTGCAAGGTTAATTTGTATAAACCCCCTCCATTCCCCCCCCCTTTTTCCCCCCTCATTCCCTATTTAGTTACGGAGGAGAAAAAATATAATTGTTTCCTGGTGATTTCGGAATTGAAAAATGGCCGACTCAGGTCAGTCGTTTAAAAAGAAACTGAATTTTGAGCCGCCTTTTAAGGGCCCGCCGGATAAAGATGAGGAAGCATACCTCTTCCGAAAAATGCTGACCAAGAATATGGTGGCCGAGAAAGGCCGAAGACTTCAAATGCCGAAATAAAAGTGTGTCTGAAGGATGCTGAGGCCGGGGAATCGCCCTGTTGTTGGAAGTCCCCACCGGAGAGTTGCGTTATAAACATTGCGGAGTTTCTGGAGAGGGCTAAAGGTTTCGATCATCTTTTGAAAGATGACGGACTTTTGGAAAAACCCCAGGAATTACAAAAGTTTGAAAAAGAATATTGTCGGTCTTCGTGGTGGACAAGCGTACGCGCGCAAAAATTTGTCGCTCCACGAGGAACGCAGTGATTCCTTTACTGGTGTCCCTAGGGGTTAAGCCCCAAAGAGTTATAAGAGGACCGGGTTTTCTCACGTGGGACGTACTGCTACCCTCACCTGAAGATTGCTTGAAGTAGTGAGCAAGGAATTGATCACTAACGACCTAATAATCAGGACAATATATGAAGGCCAGGAGACCACGGTAGCAGTATGAGGTTCCTCCTCGGGTTGCCGGTGAACACCTGGCTCCTATTTAAAGAAATATGGCCAAATGTGGCAGCCTCATCCGACAACCTGGACAGGGGATGGATGTTTGATATATTGATGGATCAAGATGCCTTCGAGTCCGTCCCCAACTGCTTGGACTATTGCGGCCGGAAAATGCCGGTCGTAGTGACCAGGCGAAAACCATCTTGCTGGAAGTGTGGGCAGATTGGTCACCTGTCCTCCTTCTGTCCAGAGAAGAAGGCCTCTGGTGCTCCGGCCGCTGGCGACCAAAATACCCCTAAGCCTGAAAATTTGTGTTCCGCAACGCCTGTAACGGAGGCCTAAATGGCAACCTGGTCCGAGAGTTCCAAAGCCCCGGGTGTAGGTCTCGGCCCCCATCCTCTCAAATTCTGAAGCCTGCCACTGGTGTGGTTAAAGGACTTCGAAGGCAACTGGAAGATAAGCGTGTCGTTACTGAGGCAAAGGGAAGAGCCGAGCAGCAGGACCTCAGTCCCCTGAGGCCACTAGGGACAGACATGACAGTCCCCACTCCCTCTATCAGCAGTAAAGGCGATATTCACGGCAGTTCACCAAGATGCTCCGTTAACGGAAATTCAAAAACAAGGCGGAGCCCAAGCTGAGAAAGATTAAAAAAAGGCTGGAAATTCCAAAGGCTCTAGGAAGTCAAGTAAGACCAAGAAATCATCAGCAGCGTCAGTGTCTGCCCCTACTTCTCCTCCACAAAAAAGAATTATGGCACCTCCTCCCATGACAAGATGCTTGACCCACCCCCTTCCCAAAAATGACCATATTTAAAAAACCATCACCAGTCCCTTCAGCCCCTTCTCACTGTCCCTTCTTGAATTACATATATTGGTTTGTCCAGCTAGTTCTACCCTTTCTTCCCCAAGTGTATCTCTGCCCACGCCAACACCGACTCCTTCTCAATCCGCTTAAAGATTCATTTGGAAGGCAAAGAAGCTCGGACACAATAAGCGGCAAAGAAAAAAAAAAGAAAAAAAAGCCTCCTTTTAATGTAGGACGGGATGTTTGCCATGTCTATGAGAGGACACTGCCCAAAGGCTTTATTAATCAATGTAAAAAGGTCAAAACATTGTGGAAATGTAAATGCATCAAAAACAAAGATGTTGAGATCATAACTTTCAGAGGCCAAAACTTTGACAGTGGTAGGATCTGGTGCAGGGTCGAGCCATGTGGAGGTATGCTTGGAGAGGCCAATGACTCCATCCCGATGAGCCCTCAATTGTGTACTTCACAAACGATGACCAGAGGAATTTGGATCAGTTTTGTTCTGGGAGGACCCCTATTTTTGTTCACCCTTCCCTTTACAGAGCTGCAAAAATTAACATTCCCCCCTGGATATTGGTGGCCTGTCCAATGATGGCACTACTCAAGGCTGGTCAGGCTGAGAGCTCAATGGGACAGGCCGTCGGTATCTGTCCCCTGAGATGTTTGGTACAGTGCCTCAACCCCTAATCGGACTGATAATGGCTCTCTGGTTAGCTAGCATAAATGGCCGGGGCCTGAGATCAGAGTCTGCCACCCAGGGCAGTGTCTCAGCCGAGATCTTCAGCGCCTCAGTGTGAATGTATGTTATGCTCTGGGGCAGTTTTCAACTCGCGATCATGAGGATATACTGTCTAGAAGTTCCTTACACTCTATTCAACATGTTTTGATGGACGCTCAGGGGGTGTTTCTGGCTGATGAAACTTGAAGTCCTTGAATGCAGCGTGTACCTGCCGAATCCGGCAGGCAGACTTTGTGTGCTGGATGTTACTATAAAGGATAAGTCTCTTCGTCTCATTGGGAGTTTATGCGCCCAATGTCCATGCCGGAGCGTCCTGCTTTTGTTTCGGCAGATCGAGCCGTTTTTGACGACATCTCGTCGGGTAAGTTTGGGCGATTGGAATGCCGTCCTTGACCCCGATATAGATCGCATAGAGGGAAAGATCGGGTACTAACAACCCGGATGTAAAAGCATTTCGGGACTTTATCGACAGGTTCGATCTTGTCGATAAGTACCGAAATGAACACCCCGGGATATGAAACGCGGACTTGGACTAATAGGGGCGGCTCGGCTACGGTGGTGCGTGCTAGCTTCGTCGACCGAGTCTTAGTGAGGAGAGTCGATGTAGAATCTTAGGTTGTCCAAGTTTTCATTCGATAGTTTACTCGGATCATAGGCTCGTCCGGGTTCGCACGTAAACTTAGATAAGCCTAGGATTAAATTGGCTGGTTACTGGAAATTGAACTGTTCATTGTTTGAAGAGCAAAGATTTCCAGGACCAGTTGAAACTAACGATAAAGCGAAATTGACGGGGGCTGTGGTTGGGAATAAGTGGTGGGGATCCTTGAAATCCAATATTAGATCGTTTGCTGCTGAATATATACGTCGACCAATCTAGAAAGATTAGCAGCACAAACGGCAGTGGCACCGGATGATCAGGCTATCAAATCCCGTGTTAGTGGGGACGTAGCCTTAGCTAGGGCGGAGCGAAGGCCTCCTTGCTTATCAAGAAGGACCAAGCTCTTGTAGTTAGAGCTGGATTAGAATACTCCTGAGGCAACGAACATGGCCGCAGAATTGCGTGCAGAGGAATTGAGAAATGCTAGCAAAGAGCATATCGCAAGCGTCACATTGCCGGATGAGGAGAACCGTGACTACAAACGCGGGCATAGTTGAGGCTTTTCGTGACTATTTTCAGGATCTGTTCTGGGGAGCGGTCTGAGCACTGCTCAGTTCGATGCACCTATTTGACAGCTTCCCCCGCCTCGAGGCAGCTGAAGCAGCTGGTGCAAGGTCCATTGCAGAGCACCAGGGTTGGGAGGCGCCAGCTGGTTGGCCGGGACAAGTCTCCGGGATTGGATGGTCTTCCTTACGAACTGTACTTGAGGCAGTCGCCCGTTCTTGTTCCCTTGCTGGCACTGATTTTCAACAACTGGATGAGGCAGGGGTCTATACCCCAACGCTTCACCGGGGGTGTGATCAAGTTGCTGCGCAAAAGCAAGGACAATTGGGGATTCGATAGATAACTTCAGGCCTTTAATGATGTTAAATACAGAGTTGAAGATTTTGGCAAGATCTTAGCCAGCCGTTTGCAGGCTGTCTCTCTAGTCTGATTGGCCCCGAGCAGACTTGTGCTATCGAAGGTAGGACTATTCAGGACAGCCTTCTGTTTGTTACGCTTGATCATTGAGAAAGTCGACACGGAAGCCGCGCTGATCAATTTAGATCAGTCCAAGGCGTTCGATAAGTTTGACCATCGTTTTCTCGAGTCTGTCCTTTCCGCTGCCAGAGTTTCGGGCCCAATTTTCGCTCCTGGATCCGACTTCTGTACGCGTCCCCCGGTGCGCTGGTGGAAGTGAATGAGTACGATCGGAACCTTTTCTATTGACTCGCTCTATTCGTCAAGGTTGTCCACTCTCGCCTTTGCTCTACGTTCTTGCGTTGGAGCCTTTCCTTCTGAAGTTAAAGGCAGAATCCGGTCCTTCATGGGATTACATTACCTGGTGCTACCTCGGCCGGGTATTCTGCCTATGCTGGCTGGCTGGTTCCGGCTCTTGTGTCGAGCAGAGCCAAGTTGACGAAGTCAGCAAAGAGTATCAGAGGTATGAGACGGTGACAGGGGCCAAGATCAACCGCGATAAGTCTGTTGGCTTGCGGTTGGGCGCGTGGAAGGGAGTTTCTCTTCCAGGCCTTTCCACTGGACGGACGGGCCGGTCAAGATTCTCGGCGTCTGGTTCGGTCCGGATCTCCAGTTGGAAATGGGTGGTCAGGAGAGTACAAGAAGGCAGAGGCTGCAGTTCGTCTGTGGTCTCTGAGCTCATGAGGGAGGGCGGAAGTATGTGTTTCACACATCTACCCGATTCTCCTTTACCGACTCTCTGTGCTTCCACTCCCGTGTGCCATATTAATGACATTAGTCAGGGTCTTGTACTCCTTCTCTAGGGGAGAAGGCAAGGCTCCTAAGGTGTGTCGCGAGATCTGTAGCCTCCATCCTTCTGAGGGCGGTCTGGGAATGCCAAGCGTTGAGATTCGTCAACATACGCTTCGCATTGCCTTCCTGAACCGAATGTGTTCGCAAGTGGATGAGAATGGTGAATTCTAAGGAAGGAAGATGCCCGCAAAAGCTTCCCATCCTAAAGTGTGCATTCGTGCGAGGAAGGGCCGACCGTTTACCTCGAGGCGAATGCTCCCTTCTGTCGTGAATGCCGGCGAGCACTCAGTTTTCTCTTACGGGCGACAGATGGCCTCTCTGGCGTGGAGCGTTGTCCCTTCGGGCATTATATGCTCCGGGTGCTGAGTGAGGGCCGTTCGTGATGATCTGATTGACGAGCTCGGTTTGACGAAGCAGGAGGCGCGCTCGCATGGCCTTGGGCGCCCGGGTTGAAATGCCTCTGAAGCAACGAAGCATCCCTCACCTGGCTGGTGATACGAAAGGCTGTCTGGGTCGGCAAGAAGCTTAAAGCAGCGGGTTTGGTTGTTTCATGGCTGCGTTCGCTGCGGTGGGTGGGGAGTGGTCGAGACTTTGTCTCACGCCTTCTTTCATTGCAGTGTCGTAGTACCGTTGTGTAAGTGGCTTGAAGACTTCATGGTTCGCATGCTGCGTGGAAAGTTCTTTGTCCTGGAAGTCGCTTCTGTTTGTAGCAATGTGGTGCCGTCGTTGACTAGGGCTGAGCATTATGTGTTCGTATGCTTACTGGGTGTTATGCGAGTCGTGATTTGGACGACGCGACAGAAGGAATTCTATGGGGACGAGAAGTTTTCCTCTTCCCAACTGATTTTGTTTTTTAAGCATCAGCTTAAAGTCAAAATTAGGACGGAAAGGCGACGACTCCCTCCATCAGAATTTGGCAAAAGGTGGGTAAATCTTGCGCGAATCTGTCGAGTGAAGAGCTGATTGGAGTGGCATTTTGATGACGGTTAGGCATCAGGATATTGGGGATCCTGGGCTAAACATTTTCAACCCCTCCCGAAAGTAGGATAGTTTAGTTAATTTGTCTTTTTTATGTTTTTAATGATGGTTAAACTTAGCTAGGGTATGCATGGGCATTGGCCCCACTTTTATTTTTTTTTTGTGCCCTCTCTTTTTTGGTTTAATTCCCCAGCCCTTCCCCACTTTTTAGGTGATTAGAGATAACAGTTACCTGGTAGAGGCGGGGCATCTTTCGTTTCGAGTGTGTTTATTTTCGTAATTGTTATTGTGTTTGTGTGTGTGCGTGGTTGTGTGTATGACTGTTTGAATCTGCCAACCCCGCTAAAATTTCGCCAACTAACTGATGTTCATCACGGATAAGGGTGTGGGGGTTTTAATGCTGTTAACATCAATTTTGTTTAGTTTTTGTATATATTTTTTTTTATTCGTTGTATAAAAATCATTGGGGTTTGCAGTATTAAGTGTTATTTCCCCCACCCCCCACAGACAAATTGTACATATGGGTTTAGTTAGACTTTCATAGAGTGTATTGAGGCATTGTGGTGCTCGTAGTAAGAATGGTACGTAAGATTGTGATGTTTGGTGTAAGGATATTATACTGTCTGCTTGGGTCAGTGAGTGAGTCTAGCTAAGTTATTATAAGACAGATGAAGACCAGCCTTCCCCATCCCCACAATTTTGGCCTTGTGTGCCGCATTTTTGTAAATTTTTACAAAAATAAATAATTACTGTGTAGTTGTTGTTGGACGTGGTTTGTCATTTTACGACTGCTCTGACCTCTGCTTTGTTTCAGCTTGGACTTTTTGTTGAAAACATTTTTTATTTGGACTGAATTTTGTACACAAGAGACCTTTCTTTGTACCGATAAGTTTATTTTTATTTTTATTTTTGTTTTCTTGCTTTGTTGTTTTATTTTTTTATTTTGTTCTGCTTTTTTTGTATTTTATTTTCGTATTATTTTGGCAGCCATATTTGTTTTTGTTTAGGTCGGCCGTTTTCTTTTTATTTTCTGTTTTCATTTTTCATTTGGTCTTCTTAAGTGCCAGATTTATTTTATTTAAAAAAAAAAAAAAAAAAAAATTTGTTAATATAGTATCTTTTATTTTATTTGTTGACCAGAAACTGATCATTTAACTGTTTGTTTTCCTCCTTTTGCCTTTTTCAGCCCCTCCCCGTTTGCGAAGGTAGCCTTTAGGCAACTCTTTGCGTGTCCTATTTCTGTTACATATTTTAAATTCTTTTGTATTTTATTGTAATAAGTTTATTGGTTTGTTTGTTAAACCTCTCAAGAGGTTAATTTCCTTTAAAAAAAAAAGGATATTGTTATTATATTTGGCCGCTAAAGGCCAATCTGTTTGCTTTGATTTGTTTGCCGTTTGTCTTCATTGTCTGCAAGGTTAATTTGTATAAACCCCTCCATTCCCCCTTTTCCCCCTCCCCATTCCCCTATTTAGTTACGGAGGAGAAAAAATATAATTGTTTCCTGGTGATTTGGAATTGAAAAATGGCCGACTCAGGTCGGTCGTTTAAAAAAACTGAATTTTGAGCCGCCTTTTAAGGACGGACCCCGCCGGATAAAGATGAGGAAGCTTGTATCCCCCTCTTCCGAAAAATGTGACCAAGAATATGGTGGCCGAAGGCCAGAAGACTTCAAGTACCGAAAGAATAAGAATGACAATACGAAGGGTCACTGAGGCCGGGGAATCTTCCCTGTTGTTGAAGTCCCCACCGAGTTGCATTATAAACATTAGAGTTTCTGGAAGACTAAAAAGTTTTCGATCATCTTTTGAAAGATAGCCAGGGCTTTTGGAAAACCCCCCAGAATTACAAAAGTTTGAAAAAAGAATAGTGTCAGTCTTCGTGGTGGACAAGCGTACGCGCAAAATTTGTCGCTCCACGAAAGACACAGTGATTCGAACACTGGTGTCCCTAGGGGTTAAGCCCAAGAGTTATAAGAGGACCGGGTTTTTCTACGTGGGACGTACTGCTACCCTCACCTGAAGATTGCTTGGAAGTAGTGAGCAAGGAATTGATCACTGACGACCTAATAATCAGGACAATATATGAAGGCCGAAGGAGGACCACGGTAGCGAAGTATATGAGGTTCCTCCTCAGGTTGCCGGTGAACATCTGGCGTCCTATTTGTAGAAATATGGCCAAATATTGGCAGCCTCATCCGACAACCTGAACGGGGGATGGATGTTTGATATATTCGATGGATAAGATGCCTTCGAGTCCGTCCCCAACTGCTTGGACTATTGCGGCCGGAAAATGCCGGTCGTGGTGACCAGGCGAAAACCATCTTGCTGAAAGTGTGGGCGGATTGGTCACCTGTCCTCCTTCTGTCCAGAGAAGAAGGCCTCTGGTGCTCCGGCCGCTGGCGACTTAAATACCCCTAAGCCTGAAGGCCATGGGTTCCGCAACGCCTGTAACGGGCCTAGTAGCGGCACGGTCCGGGGACTTAAAAACCCCGGGTGGGTCTCGGCCCCCATCCTCTCAAATTCTGAAGCCTGCCACTGGTGTGGTTAAGGACAAAGACGACGGAGAATGGCGTGTCGTTACTAGAGGCAAAGGGAGAAGAGCCGAGCAGCGGGACCGCCGTGCTGAGGCCACTAGGGATGACACCAACAGTCCCACTCCCTCTATCAGCAGTAAGGGCGATGTCCCGGCAGTTCACCAAGATGCTCCGTTAGCAGAATTCAAAAACAGGCGGAGCTAATGAAAAAGATTAAAAAACTGAGAGAGCTCAAAAAGGCTCTAGAGTCAAAGTAAGACCAAGAAATCCCATCAGCAGCGTCAGTGTCTGCCCCTACTTCTCCTCTGAGAATTATGGCACCTCCTCCCATGACAAAATCCTTGACCCACACCCCTTCCAAAATGACCATATTTAAAAAACCATCACCAGTCCCTTCCAGCCCCTTCTCCTGTCCCTTCTCCAGTCCCACTTCTCATGGTTTATCCCCAGCTAGTTCTACCCTTTCTTCCCCAAGTGTATCTGCTACCCCCGCCAACACCGACTCCTTCTCAATCCCCACTTAAAGATTCATTTAAGAGCAAAGAAGCCCGGACACAATAAGCAGCAGAGAAGAAAAAAAAAGAAAAAAAAGCCTCCTTTTAATGTGGGGCAGGATGTTTGCCGTGTCTCGGAGGACACTGCCCAAAAGGCTGTGTCAATGTAAAAGGTCAAAACATTGTGGAAATGCTAAATGCATCAAAAACAAAGATGTGGGAATCCACTTAACTTTCCAGAGGCCAAAAGACTTTTGACAGTGGTGAGATCTAGTGCAGGTCAGGCGTAGCATGGAGTATGCTTGGAGAGGCCAATGACTCCATCCCGATGAGCCCTCCAATTGTGTACTTCACAAACGATGACCAGAGGAATTTGGATCTTGGTTTGTTCTGGGAGGACCCCTATTTTTGTTCACTTCCCTTTACAGAGCTTTAAAGTGGCATTCCCCCTGGATATTGGTGGCCTGTCCGTGGACCAGCACTATCCAAGACTGAGATGGGCCGGGCTCAGTAGGACGGGCCGTCAGTATCCTGTCCTGAAGATGTTTGAGCCTGATGGCACCTCAACCCTAATCGGACTGATAATGGCTCTCTGGTTAGCTAGCATAAATGGCCGGGGCCTGAGATCGAAGTCACGCAGGGCGTGTCTCAGCCGTGATCTTCAGCGCCTCGGTGTGAATGTATGTTGTATACAGGAGACCCGGTTTTCAACTCGCGATCGCGCGGATATACTGTCTGGAGGGTTTCGCCCTCTATTCAGCATGTTTTGATGGACGCTCGAGAGGTGTTTCCTGGCTGGTGAGCAAGTCCTTGAATGCGGCGTGTACCCATCTTCGCAGATCCGGCAGGCAGACTTTGTGTGCTGGATGTTACTATAAAATAAGTCTCTTCGTCTCATTGGGGTTTATGCGCCCAATGTCCATGCGGGCGATCCTGCTTTGTTTCGGCAGATCGAGCCGTTTTGACGACATCTCGTCGGGTAGTTTTAGCGGGCGATTGGAATGCCGTCCTTGACCCCGATATAGATCGCATGGGGAAAGATCGGGTACTAACAACCCGGATGTAAAAGCATTTCGGGACTTTATCGACAGGTTCGATCTTGTCGATAGTCGCAAACGATGCCACCAGGATATAGTATGGACTTGGTTAATGAGGCAGCTCGGCTACGGTGGTGCGTGCTAGCTTCGTCGACCGAGTCTTAGTGAGGAGAGTCGATGTAGGGCTCTTAGATTGTCAAGTTTTCATTCGATAGTTTACTCGGATCATACCAGGCTCGTGGGTTCGCGTAAACTTAGATAAGCCTAGGATTAAATTGGCTGGTTACTGGAAATTGAACTGTTCATTTGTTTGAAGAGCAAGATTTCCAGGACCAGTTAAGGAAACAACTTGATAAAGGAATTGACGGGGGCTGTGGTTGGGGCAGTGGTGGGGATCCTTGAAATCAATATTAGATCGTTTGCTGCTGAATATAGCCGTCGACTCAATTTAGAAAGATTAGCAGCACAAACGGCAGTAGAAGCCAAAGTTGATCGGGCTATCAAATCCCGTGTTAGTGGGGACGTAGCCTTAGCTAGGGCGGAGCAGGCCTCCTTGCTTATCAAGAAGGACCAAGCTCTGGTAGTTGGGGCTAGGTTAAAGAGAATGTCTCCTGAGGCAACGAACATGGCCGCAGAATTGCGTGCAGAGGAATTGAGAAATGCTGGCAAAAGGGACATATCGCAAGCGTCACATTGCCGGATGGGAGAACCGTGACTACAAACGCGGGCATAGTTGGGGGCTTTTCGTGAGCTATTTTCCCAGGATCTGTTTACCAGGGGAGCCCGGTCTGAGCGCTGCTCAGTTCGATGCCTATTTGGCCGACTTCCCCCGCCTCGAGGCGGCTGAAGCGGCTGGGTGCTGAGTCCCGTTACAGAGGCGCAGATTTGGGAGGCGCTCAAGCTGGTTGGCCGGGACAAGTCTCCGGGATTGGATGGTCTTCCTTACGAACTGTACTTGAGGCAGTCGCCCGTTCTTGTTCCCTTGCTGGCACTGATTTTCAACAACTGGATGAGGCAGGGGTCTATGCCCCAGCTTGTACCACCCGGGGTGTGATCAAGTTGCTGCGCGAAAGCAAGGACGGTGGGGATTCGATAGATAACTTCAGGCCTTTGACGATGTTAAATACAGAGTTGAAGATTTTAGCCAAGATCTTAGCCAGCCGTTTGCAGGCTGTCCTCTCTAGTCTGATTGGCCCCGAGCAGACTTGTGCTGTGAAGGGTAGGACTATTCAGGACAACCTTCATTTGGTATGATCTTTGAGAAAGTCGACACGGAAGCCGCGCTGATCAATTTAGATCAGTCCAAGGCGTTCGATAGGGTTGACCATCGTTTTCTCAAGTCTGTCCTTTCCGCTGCCGGTTTCGGGCCCAATTTTCGCTCCTGGATCCGACTTCTGTACGCGTCCCCCGGTGCGCTGGTGGAGATGGGTACGATCCGGAACCTTTTCTATTGAGCAACTCTATTCGTCAAGGTTGTCCGCTCTCGCCTTTGCTCCTGCATTCTACTTGCGTTGGAGCCTTTCCTTCGCAAGTTAAAGGCGAATCCGGTCCTTCGCGGGATTACATTACCTGGTGCTACCACCTCGGCCAGGTATTCTGCCTATGCTGACGACGTTTCGGCTCTTGTGTCGAGCAGAGCCGAGATTGACGAAGTCGGCAAAGAAATCGAAGGGCAATGAGACGGTGACGGGGGCCAAGATCAACGCGATAAGTCTGTTGGCTTGCGGTTGGGCAGCGTGGAAGGAGTTTCTCTTCCCGGGCCTTTCCACTGGACGGACGGAGCGGTCAAGATTCTCGGCGTCTGGTTCGGTCCTGATCTCCAGTTGGAAATGAATTGGTCGGAGGTACAAAGAGAGGCAGAGGCTGCAGTTCGTCTGTGGTCTCTGAGAGCTTTCCTTAAAGGGGAGGGCGGAAGTATGTGTTCCATCTACCCGATTCTCCTTTACCGACTCTCTGTGCTTCCACTCCCGTGTGCCATAGTAATGACATTAGTCAGGGTCTTGTACTCCTTCCTCTGGGAGAAGGCAAGGCTCCTAAGGTGTGTCGCGAGATCTGTAGCCTCCATCCTTCTGAGGGCGGTCTGGGAATGCCAAGCGTTGAGATTCGTCAACATACGCTTCCGCATTGCCTTCCTGAACCGAATGTGTTTATGAAGTGGATGAGAATGGTGAATTCTGGAAGGAAGATGCCCGCAAAGCCCATCTAAGTGTGCATTCGTGCGAGGAAGAGGCCAGCCGTTTACCTCGAGGCAGATGCTCCTTCTATCGTGAATGCCGGCGAGCACTCAGTTTTCTCTTACGGGCGACAGATGGCCTCTCTGGCGTCAGGCGTTGTCCTTCGGGCATTATATCAGGTGCTAGTGAGGGGGGCCGTTCGGGATGATCTGATTGACAGGCTCGGTTTGACGAAGCGGGAGGCGCGCTCAACCTGTGTGGGCGCCCGAGGTTGAAATGCCTCACAAACAACGAGGCATCCCTCACCTGGCTGGTGATACGAAGGCTGTCTGGGTCGGCAAGAAGCTTAAAGCAGCGGGTTGGTTGTTTCATGAAGCTGCGTTCGCTGCGGTGGTGGGTCGGTGGTCGAGACTTTGTCTCACGCCTTCTTTCATTGCGGTGTCGTAGTACCGTTGTGTAAGTGGCTTGAAGACTTCATGGTTCGCATGCTGCGTGGAAAGTTCTTTGTCCATGGAAGTCGCTTCTGTTTGTAGCAATGTGGTGCCGTCGTTGACTAGGGCTGAGCATTATGTGTTCGTATGCTTACTGGGTGTTATGCGAGTCGTGATTTGGACGACGCGACAGAAGGAATTCTATGGGGACGAGAAGTTTTCCTCTTCCCAACTGATTTTGTTTTTTAAGCATCGGCAAAGTCAAAATCAGGACGGAAGAGCGACGACTCCCTCCATCAGAATTTGGCAAAAGGTGGGTAAATCTTGCGCGAATCTGTCGAGTGAAAGGAGCTGATTTGAAACAGCATTTTGATGCCGGTTAGGCATCAGGATATTGGAGTTCTGGACTAAACATTTTCAACCTCGAAAGTAGGATAGTTTAGTTAATTTGTCTTTTTATGTTTTAATGATGGTTAAACTTAGCTAGGGTATGCATGGGCATTGGCCCCACTTTTTATTTTTTTTTGTGCCTCTTTTTTGGTTTAATTCCCCAGCCCTTCCCCACTTTTTAGGTGATTAGAGATAACAGTTCCCTGGTAGAGGCGGGCACGTCTTTCGTTTCAGTGTGTTTATTTTCGTATTTGTTATTGTGTTTGTGTGTGTACGTGGTTGTGTGTATGACTGTTTGAGATCTGCCAGCCCCGCTAAAATTTCGCCAGCTAACTGATGTTTCTGTCACGGATAAGAGATTAATGGGAGTTCCAATACTAACATCAATTTTGTTTAGTTTTTTGTATATATTTTCATTCGTTGTATAAAAATCATTGGGGTTTGCAATTTTTAAGTGTTATTTCCCCCCCCACAGACAAATTGTACATACGGGTTTAGTTAGACTTTCATGGAGTGTATTGAGGCATTGTGGTGCTCGTAGTAAGAATGGTACGTAAGATTGTGATGTTTGGTGCAAGAGACATTATACTGTCTGCTTGGGTCAGTGAGTGAGTCTAGCTAAGTTAATGTAAGACAGATGAAGACCAGCCTTCCCCACATCCCCACTATTTTGGCCTTGTGCCGCATTTTTTGTAAATTTTTACAAAAATAAATAATTGCTGTGTAGTTGTTGTTGGACGTGGTTTTTGTCATTTTACGATTGCTCTGACCTCTGCTTTGTTTCAACTTGGACTTTTTTTGTTGAAAATATTTTTATTTGGACTGAATTTTGTACACAAGAGACGCTTTCTTTGTGCCGATAAGTTTATTTTTATTTTATTTTTCGTTTTCTTTCTTTGTTGTTTTATTTTTATTTGTTCTAGCTTTTTTGTGTTTTATTTTCGTATTTTTTGGCGGCCATATTTGTTTTTGTTTAGGTCGGCCGTTCTCTTTATTTTCTGTTTTTTCATTTTTTCAGTTGGTCTTCTTAAGTGCCAGATTTATTTTTATTTAAAAAAAAAAAAAAAAAAAAAAAAAAAAAATTTGTTAATAGTATCTTTTATTTTATTTGTTGATAGGAAACTGATAATTTTAACTGTTTGTTTCCTCCTTTTGCCTTTTCAGCCCCTCCCCGTTTTGCGAAGGCGGCCTTTAGGCAACTCTTTGCGTGTCCTATTTCTGGCCCATATTTTAAATTCTTTTGTATTTTATTGTAATAAGTTTATTGGTTGTTTGTTAAACCTCTCAAGAGAGGTTAATTTCCTTTTTTAAAAAAAGGGGATATTGTTATTATATTTTGGCCGCTAAAGGCCAATCTGTTCTTTTGGTTGTTTGCCGTTTTGTGCTTCATTGTCTGCAAGGTTAATTTGTATAAACCCCCTCCATTCCCCCCTTTTTTCCCCCCTCCCCCATTCCCCTATTTAGTTACGGAGGAGAAAAAATATAATTGTTTCCTGGTGATTTGGAATTGAAAAATGGCCGACTCAGGTCGGTCGTTTAAGAAACTAGATTTTGAGCCGCCTTTTTAAGGGCCCGCCGGATAAAGATGAGGAAGCTTATCCCCCTCTTCCGAAAAATGTGACCAAGAATATGGTGGCAAGAAGGCCAGAAGACTTCAAGTACCGAAAAGAATAAGAATGACAATACGAAGGATGCTGAGGCCGAGGGAATCGCCCTGTTGTTGAAGTCCCCACCGAGTTGCATTATAAACATTGCGGAGTTTCTGGAGAGGGCTAAAGGTTTCGATCATCTTTTGAAAGATGACGGACTTTGACCCCCAGGAATTACAAAAGTTTGAAAAGAATGGTGTCGGTCTTCGTGGTGGACAAGCGTACACAAAATTTGTCGCTCCACGAAAGACACAGTGATTCGAACACTGGTGTCCCTAGGGGTTAAGCCCCAAAGAGTTATAAGAGGACCGGGTTTTCTCACGTGGGACGTACTGCTACCCTCACCTGAAGATTGCTTGGAAGTAGTGAGCAAGGAATTGATCACTAACGACCTAATAATCAGGACAATATATGAAGGCCGAAGGAGGACCACGGTAGCAGTATATGAGGTTCCTCCTCAGGTTGCCGGTGAACACCTGGCGTCCTATTTAAAAATATGGCCAAATATTGGCAGCCTCATCCGACAACCTGAACGGGGGATGGAGTTTGATATATTGATGGATCAAGATGCCTTCGATTCCGTCCCCAACTGCTTGGACTATTGCGGCCAGAAAATGCCGGTCGTAGTGACCAGGCGAAAACCATCTTGCTGGAAGTGTGGGCAGATTGGTCACCTGTCCTCCTTCTGCCCAGAAGGAAAGGCCTCACAATTGCCCTTGACGCTGGCGACAAATACCCCTACTGTGCCCTGAAAATTGTAGTTCCGCAACGCCTGTAACGGGCCTAGTAGCGGCACGGTCCGGGGACTTAAAAACCCCGGATTGGGTCTCGGCCCCCATCCTCTCAAACTCTGAAGCCTGCCACTGGTGTGGTTAAGGACAAAGACGACGGAGAATGGCGTGTCGTTGCTAGAGCAAAGGAAGAGCCGAGCAGCGGGACCTCCATCACAGGCCACACCTAAGGATGACACCAACAGTCCCACTCCCTCTGTCAGCAGTAAGGGCGATGTCCCGGCAGTTCACCAAGATGCTCCTTCGCGTCCAAAACAGGCGGAGCAACTGGGATAAATCAAAAACTGAGGGAGCTCAAAAAAGCTCTCGATTCAAGTAAAACGAGAAGAAAATCATCAGCAGCGTCAGTGTCTGCCCCAACTTCTCCTTCACCAAAAAAGGTATGGTACCTCCTCCCATGACAAAATCCTTGACCCACACCCCTTCCAAAATGACCATATTTAAAAGCCATCCCACCAGTCCCTTCAGCCCCTTCTCCTGTCCCTTCTCCAGTCCCTTCTCATGGTTTATCCAGCTAGTTCTGCCCCCTTTCTTCCCCAAGTGTATCTGCTACCCCCACGCCAACACCGACTCCTTCTCGTCAGCAAAGATTCATTTAAGAGGCAAAAACGGACACAATAAGCGGCAAAGAAAAAAAAGAAAAAAGCCTCCTTTTAATGTGGGGCAGGATGTTTGCCGTGTCTCGGAGGACACTGCCCAAAAGGCTATTAATCAATGTAAAAAGGTCAAAACATTGTGGAAATGTAAATGCATCAAAAACAAAGATGTTGAAGATCCACTTAACTTTCCAGAGGCCAAAGACTTTTGACAGTGATGAGATCTGGTGCAGGGTCAGGCCAGGTATGGAGTATACTTGGAGAGAGCCAATGACTCCCATCGATGAGCCCTCCAATTGTGTACTTCACAAACGATGACCAAGAGAATTTGGATCAGTTTTGTTCACGGAGGACCCCTATTTTTGTTCACCTTCCCTTTAAAGAACTTTAAAATTAACATTCCCCCTGGATATTGGTGGCCTGTCCAGTAGTGGCACTATCCAAGACTGAGATGGGCCCGGTTTCAATGGGACGGGCCGTCGGTATCCTGTCCCCTGAGATGTATTTGGTACAGTGCCTCAACCCTAATCGGACTGATAATGGCTCTCTGGTTAGCTAGCATAAATGGCCGGAGCCTGAGATCAGAGTCACGCAGGGCGTGTCTCAGCCGTGATCTTCAGCGCCTCGGTGTGAATGTATGTTGTATACAGGAGACCCGGTTTTCAACTCGCGATCACAGGGATATACTGTCTAGGAGGTTCGCCCTCTATTCAGCATGTTTTGATGGACGCTCGAGAGGTGTTTCCTGGCTAGTGAGCAAGTCCTTGAATGCGGCGTGTACCCATGTCTTCGCAGATCCGGCAGGCAGACTTTGTGTGCTGGATGTTACTATAAAGGATAAGTCTCTTCGTCTCATTGGGGTTTATGCGCCCAATGTCCATGCGGAGCGTCCTGCTTTGTTTCGGCAGATCGAGCCGTTTTTGACGACATCTCGTCAGGTAGTTTTAGCGGGCGGTGGAATGCCGTCCTTGGCCCCGATATAGATCGCATAGGGGAAGGGTGAACTAACAACACGGATGTAAAAGCATTTCGGGACTTTATCGACAGGTTCGATCTTGTCGATAAGTACCGAAATAGGAACACTTTCGGATATAGTATGGACTTGGACTAATAGGGGCAGCTCAGCTGCGGTGGTCGTGCTACAACCTGCAATCGACCGAGTCTTAGTGAGGAGATCGATGTAGGGCTCTTAAGGTTGTCAAGGTTTTCATTCGATGGTTTACTCGGATCATAGGCTCGTCCGGGTTCGCGTAAACTTGAATAAACCTGAGTTAAATTGGCTGGTTACTGGAAATTGGTATTCATTGTTTGAAGAGCAAGATTTCCAGGACCAGTTGAAACTAACGATAAGGCAGGAATTGACGGGGGCTGTGGTTGGGAATAAGTGGTGGGGATCCTTGAAATCCAATATTAGATCGTTTGCTGCCAGATATATGCAATCGACTCAATTTAGAAAGATTAGCAGCACAAACAGCAGTAGAAGCCAAAGTTGATCGGGCACCATCAAATCCGTGTTAGTGGGGACGTAGCCTTAGCTAGGGCGGAGCAGGCCTCCTTGCTTATCCGGACCAAGCTCTGGTAGTTAGAGCTGGGATTCGAAAGTCTCCTGAGGCAGCAGGCATGGCCGCAGAATTGCGTGCAGAGGAGTCAATGCTGGCAAAGGCATGTCACCCAAGCGTCACATTGCCGGATGGGAGAACCGTGACTACAAACGCGGGCATAGTTGAGGCTTTTCGTGACTATTTTCAGGATCATTTGGGAGCCCGGTCTGAGCACTGCTCAGTTCGATGCCCTATTTGGCCGACTTCCCCCGCCTCGAGGCGGCTGAAGCGGCTGGGTGTGAGGTCCCGTTACAGAGGCTGAGATTTGGGAGGCGCTCAAGCTGGTTGGCCGGGACAAGTCTCCGGGATTGGATGGTCTTCCTTACGAACTGTACTTGAGGCAGTCGCCCCGTTCTTGTTCCCTTGCTGGCACTGATTTTCAACAACTGGATGAGGCAGGGGTCTATACCCCAACGCTTCACCGGGGGTGGTCAAGTTGCTGCGCAAAAGCAAGGACGGTGGGGATTAGATAGATAACTTTGAGCCTTTGACGATGTTAAATACAGAGTTGAAGATTTTAGCCAAGATCTTAGCCAGCCGTTTGCAGGCTGTCCTCTCTAGTCTGATTGGCCCCGAGCAGACTTGTGCTGTGAGGGTAGGACTATTCAGGACAACCTTCATTTGTAGTACGCTTGATCTTTGAGAAAGTCGACACGGAAGCCGCGCTGATCAATTTAGATCAGTCCAAGGCGTTCGATAGGGTTGACCATCGTTTTCTCAAGTCTGTCCTTTCCGCTGCCGGTTTCGGGCCCAATTTTCGCTCCTGGATCCGACTTCTGTACGCGTCCCCCGGTGCGCTGGTGGAAGTGAATGAGTACGATCGGAACCTTTTCTATTGACTCGCTCTATTCGTCAAGGTTGTCCGCTCTCGCCTTTGCTCTACGTTCTTGCGTTGGAGCCTTTCCTTCGCAAGTTAAGAGCGAATCCGGTCCTTCGCGGGATTACAATACCTGGTGCTACCACCTCGGCCAGGTATTCTGCCTATGCTGACGACGTTTCGGCTCTTGTGTCGAGCAGAGCCGAGATTGACGAAGTCAGCAAGGAAATCAGAGAATTGAGACGGTGACAGGGGCCAAGATCAACCGCGATAAGTCTGTTGGCTTGCGGTTGGGCGCGTGGAAGGGAGTTTCTCTTCGGGCCTTTCCACTGGACGGACGGGCCGGTCAAGATTCTCGGCGTCTGGTTCGGTCCTGATCTCCGAGATTGGAAATGAATTGGTCGGAGGTACAAGAGAGGCAGAGGCTGCAGTTCGTCTGTAGTGCGAGGAAGCTTTCCTTAAAGGGGAGGGCGGAAGTATGTGTTTCGCATCTGCGATTCTCCTTTACCGACTCTCTGTGCTTCCACTCCCCGTGTGCCATATTAATGACATTAGTCAGGGTCTTGTACTCCTTCCTCTGGGGAGAAGGCAAGGCTCCTAAGGTGTGTCGCGAGATCTGTAACCTCCATCCTTCTGAGGGCGGTCTGGGAATGCCAAGCGTTGAGATTCGTCAACATACGCTTCGCATTGCCTTCCTAGACCGAATGTGTTCGCAAGTGGATGAGAATGGTGAATTCTGGAAGGAAGATGCCCGCAAAAGCTTCCCATCCCTAAGAAGTGTGCATTCGTGCGAGGAAGAGCCGGCCGTTTACCTCGGGCGAATGCTCCTTCTATCGTGAATGCCAGCGAGCACTCAGTTTTCTCTTACGGGCGACAGATGGCCTCTCTGGCGTCCAGGCGTTGTCCCTTCGGGCATTATATCGGGTGCTAGTGAGGGGGGCCGTTCGGGATGATCTGATTGACGAGCTCGGTTTGACGAAACGGGAGGCGCGCTCCATATGGCCTTGGGCGCCCGGGTTGAAATGCCTCACAAACAACGAGGCATCCCTCACCTGACTGGTGAAGTACGAAAGGCTGTCTGGGTCGGCAAGAAGCTTAAAGCAGCGGGTTTGGTTGTTTCGCCAAACTGCGTTCGCTGCAGTGGGTCAGTGGTCGAGACTTTGTCTCACGCCTTCTTTCATTGCAGTGTCGTAGTACCGTTGTGTAAGTGGCTTGAAGACCGCTGGTTCGCATGCTGCGTGGAAAGTTCTTTGTCCTGGAGAACTCCTTGTTTGTAGCAATGTGGTGCCGTCGGTGATAGGGCTGAGCATTATGTGTTCGTATGCTTACTGGGTGTTATGCGAGTCGTGATTTGGACGACGCGACAGAAGGAATTCTATGGGGACGAGAAGTTTCCTCTTCCCAGCTGATTTTGTTTTTTAAGCATCAGCTTAAAGTCAAAATTAGGACGGAAAAACGACGACTCCCTCCATCAGAATTTGGCAAAAGATGAGTAAATCTTGCGCGAATCTGTCGAGTGAAAGGAGCTGATTTGAGTGGCATTTTGATGACGGTTAGGCATCAGGATATTGGGGATCCTGGACTAAACATTTCAACCCCTCCCGAAAGTAGGATAGTTTAGTTAATTTGTCTTTTTATGTTTTAATGATGGTTAAACTTAGCTAGGGTATGCATGGGCATTGGCCCCACTTTTTATTTTTTTTTGTGCCCTCTCTCTTTTGGTTTAATTCCCCAGCCCTTCCCCTTTTTTAGGTGATTAGAGATAACAGTTCCCTGGTAAGAGCGGGGCATCTTTCGTTTCGAGTGTGTTTATTTTCGTATTTGTTATTGTGTTTGTGTGTGTGCGTGGTTGTGTGTATGACTGTTTGAGATCTTAGCGCTAAAATTTCGCCCAGCTAACTGATGTTTCTGTCACGGATAGAGATTGTGGGGGTTTAATACTAACATCAATTTTTGTTTGGATTTTGTATATATTTTCATTCGTTGTATAAAAATCATTGGGGTTTGCAATTTTAAGTGTTATTTCCCCACACAGACAAATTGTACATATGGGTTTAGTTAGACTTTCATAGAGTGTATTGAGGCATTGTGGTGCTCGTAGCAAGAATGGTACGTAAGATTGTGATGTTTTGGTGCAAGGGATATTATACTGTCTGCTTGGTCAGTGAGTGAGTCTAGCTAAGTTAATGTAAGACAGATGAAGAGACCAGCCCTTTATCCCCACAATTTTGGCCTTGTGCCGCATTTTTTGTAAATTTTTACAAAAACAAATAATTGCTGTAGTTGTTGTTGGACGTGGTTTTTGTCATTTTACGACTGCTCTGACCTCTGCTTTGTTTCAGCTTGGACTTTTTGTTGAAAACATTTTTTATTTGGACTGAATTTTGTACACAAGAGACCTTTCTTTGTGCAAATAAGTTTATTTTATTTTATTTTTCGTTTTCTTTCTTTGTTGTTTTATTTTTATTTGTTCTAGCTTTTTGTGTTTTATTTTCGTATTTTTTGGCGGCCATATTTGTTTTTGTTTAGGTCGGCCGTTTTTCTTTTATTTTCTCTTTTCATTTCATTTGGTCTTAAGTGCCAGATTTATTTTTATTTAAAAAAAAAAAAAAAAAAATTTGTTAATAGTATCTTTTATTTTATTTGTTGACCAGAAACTGATCATTTAACTGTTTGTTTTCCTCCTTTTGCCTTTTCAGCCCCTCCCCGTTTGCGAAGGTAGCCTTTAGGCAACTCTTTGCGTGTCCTATTCCTGTTACATATTTTAAATTCTTTTGCTTATTTTATTGTAATAAGTTTATTGGTTGTTTGTTAAACCTCTCAAGAGGTTAATTTCCTTTTTAAAAAAAAAAAAGGATATTGTTATTATATTTTTGGCCGCTAAAGGCCAATCTGTTGCTTTTGATTTGTTTGCCGTTTGTCTTTATTGTCTGCAAGGTTAATTTATATAAACCCCTCCATTCCCCCCCCTTTTTCCCCCCTCCCCATTCCGCTATTTAGTTACGGAGGAGAAAATATAATTGTTTCCTGGTGATTTGGAATTGAAAAAATGGCCGACTCAGGTCGGTCGTTTAAAAAGAAACTGAATTTTGAGCTGCCTTTTAAGGGCCCGCCGGATAAAGATGAGGAAGCTTATCCCCCTCTTCCGAAAATGTGACCAAGAATATGGTGGCCGAGAAAGGCCAGAAGACTTCAAGTACCGAAAAGAATAAGAATGACAATACGAAGGATGCTGAGGCTGGGGAATCGCCCTGTTGTTGGAAGTCCCCACCGAGTTGCATTATAAACATTGCGGGAGTTTCTGGAGAGGGCTAAAGGTTTCGATCATCTTTTGAAAGATGACGGACTTTTGGAAAAACCCCCCAGGAATTACAAAAGTTTGAAAAAAGAATGGTGTCGGTCTTCGTGGTGGACAAGCGTACGCGCAAAATTTGTCGCTCCACGAAAGACACAGTGATTCGAACACTGGTGTCCCTAGGGGTTAAGCCCCAAAGAGTTATAAGAGGACCGGGTTTTCTCACGTGGGACGTACTGCTACCCTCACCTGAAGATTGCTTGGAAGTAGTGAGCAAGGATCACTAACGACTCCACAATCAGGACAATATATGAAGGCCGAAGGAGGACCACGGTAGCAGTATATGAGGTTCCTCCTCAGGGTTGCCGGTGAACATCTGGCGTCCTATTTAAAGAAATAAAATATGGCCAAATATTGGCAGCCTCATCCGACAACCTGAACGGGGGATGGATGTTTGATATATTGATGGATCAAGATGCCTCGAGGTCCGTCCCCAACTGCTTGGACTATTGCGGCCGGAAAATGCCGGCGGGCGAAAACCATCTTGCTGGAAGTGTGGGCAGATTGGTCACCTGTCCTCTTCTGTCCAGAGAAGAAGGCCTCTGCGGTGTCTGCCGCTGGCGACCAAAATACCCCTAAGCCTGAAAATTGTAGCGTTCCGCAACGCCTGTAACGGGCCTAGTAGCGGCACGGTCCGGGGACTTAAACCCCGGGTGGGTCTCGGCCCCCATCCTCTCAAATTCTGGAAGCCTGCCACTGGTGTGGTTAAGGACAAAGACGACGGAGAATGGCGTGTCGTTACTAGAGGCAAAGGAAGAGCTGAGCAGCGGGACCTCAGTCCCCTGAGGCCACTAGGGATGACACCAACAGTCCCACTCCCTCTATCAGCAGTAAGGGCGATGTCCCGGCAGCTACTCAAGATGCTCCGTTAACGGAAATTCAAAAACAGGCGGAGCCCAGCTGGGAAAAGATTAAAAAACTGAGAGAGCTCAAAAGGCTCTAGAGTCAAGTAAGACCAAGAAATCATCAGCAGCGTCAGTGTCTGCCCCTACTTCTCCTCCACAAAAAAGAATTGTATAATTCCCTCCTCCCATGACAAAATCCTTGACCCACACCCCTTCCAAAATGACCATATTTAAAAAACCATCACCAGTCCCTTCAGCCCCTTCTCTGTCCCTTCTCCAGTCCCTTCTCATGGTTTATCCCCAGCTAGTTCTACCCCTTTCTTCCCCTCAAGTGTATCTGCTACCCCCACGCCAACACCGACTCCTTCTCAATCCCCGCTTAAAGATTCATTTAAGAGGCAAAGAAGCCCGGACACAATAAGCGGCAAAGAAAAAAGCCTCCTTTTTAATGTGGGCAGGATGTTTGGCTGTGTCTCGGAGGACACTGCCCAAAAGGCTATTAATCAATGTAAAAAGGTCAAAACATTGTGGAAATGTAAATGCATCAAAAACAAAGATGTTGAAGATCCACTTAACTTTCCAGAGGCCAAAGACTTTGGACAGTGGTGAGATCTGGTGTGGGTCGAGCCATGTATGGAGTATGCTTGGAGAGGCCAATGATTCCATCCCGATGAGCCCTCCAATTGTGTACTTCACAAACGATGACCAGAGGAATTTGGATCAGTTTTGTTCTGGGAGGACCCCTATTTTTGTTCACCCTTCCCTTTACAGAGCTTTAAAATTAACATTCCCCTGGATATTGGTGGCCTGTCCAATGATGGCACTATCAAGACTGGAAATGGGCCAAGGCTCAATGGACGGGCTGTCGGTATCCTGTCCCCTGAGATGTTTGGTACAGTGCCTCAACCCTAATCGGACTGATAATGGCTCTCTGGTTAGCTAGTATATGGGTCGGCCGGGGCCTCGAGATC
>JBBBDQ010020431.1:0-17501 GCA_037127315.1 Ascarosepion bandense | reverse complement strand
GGTGATTAGAGATAACAGCTCCCTGGTAGAGGCGGGGCATCTTTCTGTTTCGAGTGTGTGTTTATTTTCGTATTTGTTATTGTGTTTGTGTGTGTGCGTGGTTGTGTGTATGACTGTTTGAGATCTGCCAGCCCCGCTAAAATTTCGCCCAGCTAACTGATGTTTCTGTCACGGATAGAGATTGTGGGGGGTTTAATACTAACATCAATTTTGTTTAGTTTTTGTATATATATTTTCATTCGTTGTATAAAAATCATTGGGGTTTGCAATTTTAAGTGTTATTTCCCCCACCCCCCCACAGACAAATTGTACATATGGGTTTAGTTAGACTTTCATAGAGTGTATTGAGGCATTGTGGTGCTCGTAGCAAGAATGGTACGTAAGATTGTGATGTTTTGGTGCAAGGGATATTATACTGTCTGCTTGGGTCAGTGAGGAAAGTCTAGAAGCAAGTTAATGTAAGACAGATGAAGACCAGCCTTCCCCATCCCCACAATTTTGGTTTTGTGCTGCATTTTTTGTAAAATTTTTACAAAAATAAATAATTGCAGTGTAGTTGTTGTTGGACGTGGTTTTTGTCATTTTACGATTGCTCTGACCTCTGCTTTGTTTCAGCTTGGACTTTTTGTTGAAAATATTTTTATTTGGACTGAATTTTGTACACAAGACCTTTCTTTGTGCCGATAAGTTTATTTTTATTTTATTTTTCGTTTTCTTTCTTTGTTGTTTTATTTTTATTTGTTCTAGCTTTTTGTGTTTTATTTTCGGTATTTTTGGCGGCCATATTTGTTTTTGTTTAGGTCGGCTGTTCTCTTTTTATTTTCTGTTTTCATTTTTTCAGTTGGTCTTCTTAAGTGCCAGATTTATTTTTATTTAAAAAAAAAAAAAAAAAAAAAAATTTGCTAATAGTATCTTTTATTTTATTTGTTGACCAGAAACTGATCATTTAACTGTTTGTTTTCCTCCTTTTGCCTTTTCAGCCCCTCCCCGTTTGCGAAGGTAGCCTTTAGGCAACTCTTTGTGTGTCCTATTTCTGTTACATATTTTAAATTCTTTTTGTATTTTATTGTAATAAGTTTATTGGTTGTTTGTTAAACCTCTCAAGAGGTTAATTTTTGTTTTAAAAAAAAAAGGATATTGTTATTATATTTTGGCCGCTAAAGGCTAGTCTGTTTGCTTTCATTTGTTTGCCTTTTGTCTGCATTGTTATTTGTCTGCAAGGTTAATTTGTATAACCCCCCCCCATTCCACCCTTCCCCCCTCCCCATTCCCTATTTAGTTACGGAGGAGAAAAAATATAATTGTTTCCTGGTGATTTGGAATTGAAAAATGGCCGACTCAGGTCGGTCGTTTAAAAAGAAATTGAATTTTGAGCTGCCTTTTAAGGCCTGCCGGATAAAGATGAGGAAGCTTATCCCCCTCTTCCGAAAATGTGACCAAGAATATGGTGGTTTAGGAAAGGCCGAAGACTTCAAGTACCGAAAGAATAAGAATGACAATACGAAGGATGCTGAGGCCGGGGAATCGCCCTGTTGTTGGAAGTCCTCACCGAGTTGCATTATAAAAACATTGCGGAGTTTCTGGAGAGGGCTAAAGGTTTCGATCATCTTTTTGAAAGATGACGGACTTTTGGAAAACCCCCAGGAATTACAAAAGTTTGAAAAAAGAATGGTGTCGGTCTTCGTGGTGGACAAGCTGCACAAGTGCAAAATTTGTCGTTCCACGAAAGACACAGTGATTCGAACACTGGTGTCCCTAGGGGTTAAGCCCCCAAAGAGTTATAAGAGGACCGGGTTTTCTCACGTGGGACGTACTGCCACCACCTGAAGATTGCTTGGAAGTAGTGAGCAAGGAATTGATCACTAACGACCTAATAATCAGGACAATATATGAAGGCCGAAGGAGGACCACGGTAGCAGTATATGAGGTTCCTCCTCAGGTTGCCGGTGAACATCTGGCGTCCTATTTAAAGAAATATGGCCAAATATTGGCAGCCTCATCCGACAACCTGAACGGGGGATGGATGTTTGATATATTGATGATCAAGATGCTTGAGTCCGTCCCCAACTGCTTGGACTATTGGTGGCTTGGAAAATGCCGGTCGTAGTGACCGGGCGAAAACCATCTTGCTGGAAGTGTGGGCAGATTGGTCACCTGTCCTCCTTCTGTCCAGAGAAGAAGGCCTCGGTGCTCCGCTGCTGGCGACCAAAATACCCCTAAGCCTGAAAATTGTAGTTCCGCAACGTCAACGGGCCTAGTAGCGGCACGGTCCGGGGACTTAAAACCCCGGTGGGTCTCGGCCCCCATCCTCTCAAATTCTCTGAAGCCTGCCACTGGTGTGGTTAAGGACAAAGACGACGGGAGAAATTTCGCGTGTCGTTACCAGAGGCAAAGGGAAGAGCCGAGCAGCGACCTCAGTCCCCTGGAGGCCACTAGGGATGACACCAACAGTCCCACTCCCTCTATCAGCAGGTAGGCGATGTCCCGGCAGTTCACCAAGATGCTCCGTTAACGGAAATTCAAAAACAGGCGGAGCCCAGCTGGGAAAAGATTAAAAAACTGAGAGAGCTCAAAAAAGGCTCTAGAGTCAAGTAAGACCAAGAAATCATCAGCAGCGTCAGTGTCTGCCCCTACTTCTCCACAAAAAGAATTATGGCACCTCCTCCCATGACAAAATCCTTGACCCACACCCCTTCCAAAATGACCATATTTAAAACCATCAACAGTCCCTTCAGCCCCTTCTCCTGTCCCTTCTCCAGTCCCTTCTCATGGTTTATCCTCAGCTAGTTCTACCCTTTCTTCCCCAAGTGTATCTGCTACCCCCACGCCAACACCGACTCCTTCTCAATCCCCGCTTAAAGATTCATTTAAGAGGCAAAGAAGCCTGGACACAATAAGCGGCAAAGAAAAAAAGAAAAAAAAGCCTCCTTTTAATGTGGGGCAGGATGTTTGCCGTGTCTCGGAGGACACTGCCCAAAAAGGCTATTAATCAATGTAAAAAGGTCAAAACATTGTGGAAATGTAAATGCATCAAAAAAACAAAGATGTTGAAGATCCACTTAACTTTCCAGAGGCCAAAAGACTTTTGACAGTGGTGAGATCTGGTGCGGGTCGAGCCATGTATGGAGTATGCTTGGAGAGGCCAATGACTCCATCCCGATGAGCCCTCCAATTGTGTACTTCACAAACGATGACCAGAGGAATTTGGATCGTTTTGTTCTGGAGGACCCCTATTTTTGTTCACCCTTCCCTTGCCATAGAGCTTTAAAATTAACATTCCCCCTGGATATTGGTGGCCTGTCCAATGATGGCACTATCAAGACTGAAATGGGCCAAGGCTCAATGGGACGGGCCGTCGGTATCCTGTCCCCCGAGATGTTTGGTACAGTGCCTCAACCCTAATCGGACTGATAACGGCTCTCTGGTTAGCTAGTATAAATGGCCGGGGCCTGAGACTGTAGTCACGCAGAGCGTCTCAGCCGTGATCTCTTTCAGCGCCTCGGTGTGAATGTATGTTGTAAGGCAGGAGACCCGGTTTTCAACTCGCGATCATGAGGATATACTGTCTAGGAGGTTCGCCCTCTATTCAGCATGTTTTGATGGACGCTCGAGAGGTGTTTCCTGGCTAGTGAGCAAGTCCTTGAATGCGGCGTGTACCCATGTCTTCGCAGATCCGGCAGGCAGACTTTGTGTGCTGGATGTTACTATAAAGGATAAGTCTCTTCGTCTCATTGGGGTTTATGCGCCCAATGTCCATGCGTGGAGTGTCCTGCTTTGTTTCGGCAGATCGAGCCGTTTTTGACGACATCTCGTCGGATAGTTTTAGCGGGCGATTGGAATGCCGTCCTTGACCCCGATATAGATCGCATAGGGGAAAGATCGGGTACTAACAACCCGGTTAAAGCATTTCGGGACTTTATCGACAGGTTCGATCTTGTCGATAAGTACCGAAATGAACACCCCCGGGATATAGTATGGACTTGGACTAATAGGGGCAGCTCGGCTACGGTGTGCGTGCTAGCTTCGTCGACCGAGTCTTAGTGAGGAGAGTCGATGTAGGGCTCTAGGTTGTCCAAGTTTTCATTCGATAGTTTACTCGGATCATAGGCTCGTCCGGGTTCGCGTAAACTTAGATAAGCCTAGGATTAAATTGGCTGGTTACTGGAAATTGAACTGTTCATTGTTTGAAGAGCAAGATTTAGGACCAGTTGAAACTAACGATAAAGCGGGAATTGACGGGGGCTGTGGTTGGGAATAAGTGGTGGGGATCCTTGAAATCCAATATTAGATCGTTTGCTGCTGAATATAGCCGTCGACTCAATCTAGAAAGATTAGCAGCACAAACGGCAGAAGCCAAAGTTGATCGGGCTATCAAATCCCGTGTTAGGTGGGGACGTAGCCTTAGTTAGGGGCGGAGCAGGCCTCTCGTTTATCAAGAAGGACCAAGCTCTGTAGTTAGGGCTAGGTTAAAGAGAATGTCTCCTGAGGCAACGAACATGGCCGCAGAATTGCGTGCAGAGGAATTGAGAAATGCTAGCAAAAGGCATATCGCAAGCGTCACATTGCCGGATGGGAGAACCGTGACTACAAACGCGGGCATAGTTGAGGCTTTTCGTGACTATTTTCAGGATCTGTTCACCAGGGAGCCCGGTCTGAGCACTGCTCAGTTCGATGCCTATTTGGCCGACTTCCCCGCCCTCGAGGCGGCTGAAGCGGCTGGGTGTGAGGGTCCCGTTACAGAGGCTGAGATTTGGGAGGCGCTCAAGCTGGTTGGCCGGGACAAGTCTCCGGGATTGGATGGTCTTCCCTACGAACTGTACTTGAGGCAGTCGCCCGTTCTTGTTCCCCTTGCTGGCACTGATTTTCAACAACTGGATGAGGCAGGGCTCTATACCCCAACGCTTCACCAGGGTGTAATCGGTGCGCTGCGCAAAAGCAAGGACGGTGGGGATTCGGATAGATAACTTCTGTGCCTTTGACGATGTTAAATACAGAGTTGAAGATTTTAGCCAAGATCTTAGCCAGCCGTTTGCAGGCTGTCCTCTCTAGTCTGATTGGCCCCGAGCAGACTTGTGCTGTGAAGGGTAGGACTATTCAGGACAACCTTCATTTGGTACGCTTGATCATAGAGAAAGTCGACACGGAAGCCGCGCTGATCAATTTAGATCAGTCCAAGGCGTTCGATAGGGTTGACCATCGTTTTCTCGAGTCTGTCCTTTCCGCTGCCGGTTTCGGGCCCAATTTTCGCTCCTGGATCCGACTTCTGTACGCGTCCCCCGGTGCGCTGGTGGAAGTGAATGGAGTACGATCGGAACCTTTTCTATTGACTCGCTCTATTCGTCAAGGTTGTCCGCTCTCGCCTTTGGTTTCCACGTTTTGGTGTTGGAGCCTTCCTTCGCAAGTTAAAAGGCGAATCCGGTCCTTCGCGGGATTACATTACCTGGTGCTACCACCTCGGCCAGGTATTCTGCTCATGCTGACGACGTTTCGGCTCTTGTGTCGAGCAGAGCCGAGATTGACGAAGTCAGCAAGGAAATCAGAGGGTATGAGACGGTGACAGGGGCCAAGATCAACCGCGATAAGTCTGTTGGCTTGCGGTTGGGCGCGTGGAAGGAGTTTCTCTTCCTGGCCTTTCCACTGACGGACGGGCCGGTCAAGATTCTCGGCGTCTGGTTCGGTCCTGATCTCCAGTTGGAAATGAATTGGTCGGAGGTACAAGAGAAGGCAGAGGCTGCAGTTCGTCTGTGGTCTCTGAGGAAGCTTTCCCTTAAAGGGAGGGGCGGAAGTAAGGGGAGCCGACACATCTACCCGATTCTCCTACCACTTGTGCTTCCACTCCTGTGTGCCATATTAATGACATTAGTCAGGGTCTTGTACTCTTCCTCTGGGGAGAAGGCAAGGCTCCTAAGGTGTGTCGCGAGATCTGTAGCCTCCATCTTCTGAGGGCGGTCTGGGAATGCCAAGCGCTGAGATCTGTCAAATATTTCGCATTGCCTTCCTCCTAGACCGAATGTGTTCGCAAGTGGAGGAGAATGGTGAATTCTGGAAGGAAGATGCCCGCAAAAGCTTCCCATCCCTATGAAGTGTGCATTCGTGCGAGGAAGAGGCCGGCCGTTTACCTCGAGGCGAATGCTCCTTCTAATGTGAATGCCGGCGAGCACTCAGTTTTCTTACGGGCGACAGATGGCCTCTTGGCGTCCAGGCGTTGTCCCTTCGGGCATTATATCGGGTGCTAGTGAGGGGGCCGTTCGGGATGATCTGATTGACGAGCTCTGGCTTGACGAAGCAGGAGGCGCGCTCCATATGGCCTTGGGCGCCCGGGTTGAAATGCCTCACAAACAACGAGGCATCCCTCACCTGGCTGGTGATACGAAAGGCTGTCTGGGTCGGCAGGCAAGAAGCTTAAAGCAGCGGGTTTGGTTGTTTCGCCAAACTGCGTTCGCTGCGGTGGGTCGGTGGTCGAGACTTTGTCTCACGCCTTCTTTCATTGCAGTGTCGTAGTACCGTTGTGTAAGTGGCTTGAAGACTTCATGGTTCGCATGCTGCGTGGAAAGTTCTTTGTCCTGGAAGTCGCTTCTGTTTGTAGCAATGTGGTGCCGTCGTTGACTAGGGCTGAGCATTATGTGTTCGTATGCTTACTGCGTTATGCGAGTCGTGATTTGGACGACGCGACAGAAGGAATTCTATGGGGACGAGAAGTTTTCTCGCCTCAACTGATTTTGTTTTTTAAGCATCAGCTTAAAGTCAAAATCAGGACGGAAAGGCGACGACTTCATCAGAATTTGGCAAAGGTGGGTAAATCTTGCGCGAATCTGTCGAGTGAAAGGAGCTGATTTGGAGTGGCATTTTGATGCCGGTTAGGCATCAGGATATTGAAGTTCCTGGACTTAAACATTTTCAACCCCCTCCCTGAAAGTAGGATAGTTTAGTTAATTTGTCTTTTTATGTTTTAATGATGGTTAAACTTAGCTAGGGTAATAGGCATGGGCATTGGCCCCACTTTATTTTTGTGCCCTCTCTTTTTGGTTTAATTCCCCAGCCCTTTCCCACTTTTTAGGTGATTAGAGATAACAGTTCCCTGGTAGAGGCGGGGCATCTTTCGTTTCGAGTGTGTTTATTTTCGTATTTGTTATTGTGTTTGTGTGTGTGCGTGGTTGTGTGTATGACTGTTTGAGATCTGCCAGCCCCGCTAAAATTTCGCCCAGCTAACTGATGTTTCTGTCACGGATAGAGATTGTGGGGTTTAATACTAACATCAATTTGTTTAGTTTTTTGTATATATTTTCATTCGTTGTATAAAAATCATTGGGGTTTGCAATTTTAAGTGCTATTTCCCCCACCCCCCCACAGACAAATTGTACATACGGGTTTAGTTAGACTTTCATGGAGTGTATTGAGGCATTGTGGTGTATGCTCGTAGTAAGAATGGTACGTAAGATTGTGATGTTTTGGTGCAAGGGATATTATACTGTCTGCTTGGGTCAGTGAGTGAGTCTAGCTAAGTTAATGTAAGACAGATGAAGACCAGCCTTCCCCATCCCCACTATTTTGGCCTTGTGCCGCATTTTTTGTAAATTTTTACAAAAATAAATAATTGCAGTGTAGTTGTTGTTGGACGTGGTTTTTGTCATTTTACGACTGCTCTGACCTCTGCTTTGTTTCAGCTTGGACTTTTTGTTGAAAATATTTTTATTTGGACTGAATTTTGTACACAAGAGACCTTTTCTTGTGCCGATAAGTTTATTTTTATTTTATTTTTCGTTTTCTTTCTTTGTTGTTTTATTTTTATTTGTTCTAGCTTTTGTGTTTTATTTTTCGTATTTTTTGGCGGCCATATTTGTTTTTGTTTAGGTCGGCCGTTTTTCTTTTTATTTTCCTTTCATTTTTCATTTGGTCTTATGTGCCAGATTTTTATTTTTATTTAAAAAAAAAAAAAAAAAAAAAAATTTGTTAATAGTATCTTTTATTTTATTTGTTGACCAGAAACTGATCATTTAACTGTTTGTTTTCCTCCTTTTGCCTTTTCAGCTCCTCCCTGTTTGCGAAGGTAGCCTTTAGGCAACTCTTTGCGTGTCCTATTTCTGTTACATATTTTAAATTCTTTTGTATTTTATTGTAATAAGTTTATTATTGTTTGTTAAACCTCTCAAGAGGTTAATTTCCTTTTTTAAAAAAAAGGATATTGTTATTATATTTTGGCCGCTAAAGGCCAATCTGTTTGCTTTGATTTGTTTGCCGTTTGTCTTTATTGTCTGCAAGGTTAATTTGTATAAACCCCCCTCCATTCCCCCTTTTTCCCCCTCCCCATTCCCCTATTTAGTTACGGAGGAGAAAAAATATAATTGTTTCGGTGATTTGGAATTGAAAAAATGGCCGACTCAGGTCGGTCGTTTAAAGAAAACTGAATTTTGAGCCGCCTTTTAAGGGCCTGCCGGATAAAGATGAGGAAGCTTATCCCCCTCTTCCGAAAAAATGTGACCAAGAATATGGTGGCCGAGAAAGGCCAGAAGACTTCAAGTACCGAAAAGAATAAGAATGACAATACGAAGGATGCTGAGGCCGGGGAATCGCCCTGTTACAAAGTCCCCACCGAGTTGCATTATAAACAGGCGGAGTTTCTGGAGAGGGCTAAAGGTTTCGATCATCTTTTGAAAGATGACGGACTTTTGAAACCCCTAGGAATTACAAAAGTTTGAAAAAGAATGGTGTCGGCCTTCGTGGTGGACAAGCGTACGCGCAAAATTTGTCGCTCCACGAAAGACACAGTGATTCGAACACTGGTGTCCCTAGGGGTTAAGCCCCAAAGAGTTATAAGAGGACCGGGTTTTCTCACGTGGGACGTACTGCTACCCTCACCTGAAGATTGCTTGGAAGTAGCGGCAAGGAATTGATCACTAACGACCTAATAATCAGGACAATATATGAAGGCCGAAGGAGGACCACGGTAGCAGTATATGAGGTTCCTCCTCAGGTTGCCGGTGAACATCTGGCGTCCTATTTAAGAAATATGGCCAAATATTGGCAGCCTCATCCGACAACCTGAACGGGGGATGGATGTTTGATATATTGATGGATCAAGATGCCTTCGAGTCCGTCCCCAACTGCTTGGACTATTGGTGGCCGGGAAAAATGCCGGTCGTAGTGACCGGCGAAAACCATCTTGCTGGAAGTGTGGGCAGATTGGTCACCTGTCCTCCTTCTGTCCAGAGAAGAAGGCCCCGTGCTCCGGCCGCTGGCGACCAAAATACCCCTAAGCCTGAAAATTGTAGTTCCGCAACGCCTGTAACGGGCCTAGTAGCGGCACGGTCCGGGGACTTAAAAACCCCGGGTGGGTCTCGGCCCCCATCCTCTCAAATTCTGAAGCCTGCCACTGGTGGTTAAGGACAAAGACGACGGAGAATGGCGTGTCGTTACTAGAGGCAAAGGGAGTATTTACAGTGACCTCAGTCCCCCTGAGGCCACTAGGGATGACACCAACAGTCCCACTCCCTCTATCAGCAGTAAGGGCGATGTCCCGGCAGTTCACCAAGATGCTCCGTTAACGGAAATTCAAAAACAGGCGGAGCCCAGCTGGGAAAAGATTAAAAAACTGAGAGCTCAAAAAGGCTCTAGAGTCAAGTAAGACCAAGAAATCATCAGCAGCGTCAGTGTCTGCCCCTACTTCTCCTCCACAAAAAAGAATTATGGCACCTCCTCCCATGACAAAATCCTTGACCCACACCCCTCCAAATGACCATATTTAAAAAAACCATCACCAGTCCCTTCAGCCCCTTCTCCTGTCCCTTCTCCAGTCCCTTCTCATGGTTTATCCCCAGCTAGTTCTACCCTTTCTTCCCCAAGTGTATCTGCTACCCCCACGCCAACACCGACTCCTTCTCAATCCCCGCTTAAAGATTCATTTAAGAGGCAAAGAAGCCCGGACACAATAAGCGGCAAAGAAAAAGAAAAAAAAGCCTCCTTTTAATGTGGGGCAGGATGTTTGCCGTGTCTCGGAGGACACTGCCCAAAAGGCTATTAATCCACAAAAAGGTCAAAACATTGTGTGGAAATGTAAATGCATCAAAAACAAAGATGTTGAAGATCCACTTAACTTTCCAGAGGCCAAAAGACTTTTGACAGTGGTGAGATCTGGTGCGGGGTCGAGCCATGTATGGAGTATGCTTGGAGAGGCCAATGACTCCATCCCGGATGAGCCCTCCAATTGTGTACTTCACAAACGATGACCAGAGGAATTTGGATCAGTTTTGTTCTGGGAGGACCCCTATTTTTGTTCACCCTTCCCTTTACAGAGCTTTAAAATTAACATTCCCCCTGGATATTGGTGGCCTGTCCAATGATGGCACTATCAAGACTGAGATGGGCCAAGGCTCAATGGGACGGGCTGTGCTCGGTATCCTGTCCCCTGAGATGTTTGGTACAGTGCCTCAACCCTAATCGGACTGATAATGGCTCTCTGGTTAGCTAGTGACAATGGCCGGGGCCTGAGATCAGAGTCACGCAGGGCGTGGGCCCCCAGCTGTGATCTTCAGCCCGGTGTGAATGTATGTTGTATACAGAGACCCGGCTTTCAACCTCGCGATCATGAGGATATACTGTCTAGGAGGTTCGCCCTCTATTCAGCATGTTTTGATGGACGCTCGAGAGGTGTTTCCTGGCTAGTGAGCAAGTCCTTGAATGCGGCGTGTACCCATGTCTTCGCAGATCCGGCAGGCAGACTTTGTGTGCTGGATGTTACTATAAAGGATAAGTCTCTTCGTCTCATTGGGGGTTTATGCGCCCAATGTCCATGCGGAGCGTCCTGCTTTGTTTCGGCAGATCGAGCCGTTTTTGACGACATCTCGTCGGGTAGTTTTATGGGCGATTGGAATGCTGTCCTTGACCCCGATATAGATCGCATAGGGGAAAGATCAAGACTAACAACCCGATAAAGCATTTCGGGACTTTATCGAGCGGTTCGATCTTGTCGATAAGTACCGAAATGAACACCCCCGGGATATAGTATGGACTTGGACTAATAGGGGCAGCTCGGCTACGGTGGTGCGTGCTAGCTTCGTCGACCGAGTCTTAGTGAGGAGAGTCGATGTAGGGCTCTTAGGTTGTCCAAGTTTCTATTCGATAGTTTACTCGGATCATAGGCTCGTCCGGGTTCGCGTAAACTTAGATAAGCCTAGGATTAAATTGGCTGGTTACTGGAAATTGAACTGTTCATTGTTTGAAGAGCAAGATTTCCAGGACCAGTTGAAACTAACGATAAAGCGGGAATTGACGGGGGGCTGTGGTTGGGAATAAGTGGTGGGGATCCTTGAAATCCAATATTAGATCGTTTGCTGCTGAATATAGCCGTCGACTCAATCTAGAAAGATTAGCAGCACAAACGGCAGAAGCCAAAGTTGATCGGGCTATCAAATCCCGTGTTAGTGACGTAGCCTTAGCTAGGCGGAGCAGGCCTCCTTGCTTATCAAGAAGGACCAAGCTCTTGTAGTTAGGGCTAGGTTAAAGAGAATGTCTCCTGAGGCAACGAACATGGCCGCAGAATTGCGTGCAGAGGAATTTTGAGAAATGCTAGCAAAAGGCATATCGCAAGCGTCACATTGCCGGATGGGAGAACCGTGACTACAAACGCGGGCATAGTTGAGGCTTTTCGTGACTATTTTCAGGATCTGTTCACCAGGGAGCCCGGTCTGAGCACTGCTCAATTCGATGCCTATTTGGCCGACTTCGCCTCGAGGCGGCTGAAGCGGCTGGGTGCGAGGGTCCCGTTACAGAGGCTGAGATTTGGGAGGCGCTTGGCTGGTTGGCCGGGACAAGTCTCCTTGGGATTAGATGGTCTTCCTTACGAACTGTACTTGAGGCAGTCGCCTGTTCTTGTTCCCTTGCTGGCACTGATTTTCAACAATGGATGAGGCAGGGGTCTATACCCCAACGCTTCACCAGGGTGGACTGTTGCTGCGCAAAAGCAAGGACGGTGGGGATTCGATAGATAACTTCAGGCCTTTGACGATGTTAAATACAGAGTTGAAGATTTTAGCCAAGATCTTATTGTGTTGTTTGCAGGCCGTCCTCTCTAGTCTGATTGGCCCCGAGCAGACTTGTGCTGTGAAGGGTAGGACTATTCAGGACAACCTTCATTTGGTACGCTTGATCATTGAGAAAGTCGACACGGAAGCCGCGCTGATCAATTTAGATCAGTCCAAGGCGTTCGATAGGGTTGACCATCGTTTTCTCGAGTCTGTCCTTTCCGCTGCCGGTTTCGGCCCAATTTTCGCTCCTGGATCCGACTTCTGTACGCGTCCCCCGGTGCGCTGGTGGAAGTGAATGGAGTACGATCGGAACCTTTTCTATTGACTCGCTCTATTCGTCAAGGTTGTCCGCTCGCCTTTGCTCTACGTTCTTGCGTTGGAGCCTTTCCTTCGTAAAGTTAAAGGCGAATCCGGTCCTTCGCGGGATTACATTACCTGGTGCTACCACCTCGGCCAGGTATTCTGCCTATGCTGACGACGTTTCGGCTCTTGTGTCGAGCAGAGCCGAGATTGACGAAGTCAGCAAGGAAATCAGAGGGTATGAGACGGTGACAGGGGCCAAGATCAACCGCGATAAGTCTGTTGGCTTGCGGTTGGGCGCGTGGGAAGGGAGTTTCCTCTTCCCGGGCCTTTCCACTGGACGGACGGGCCGGTCAAGATTCTCGGCGTCTGGTTCGGTCCGGATCTCCAGTTGAAATGAATTGGTCGGAGGTACAAGAGAAGGCGGAGGCTGCAGTTCGTCTGTGGTCTCTGAGGAAGCTTCCCAAAGGGGAGGGCGGAAGTATGTGCTCACACATCTACCCGATTCTCCTTTACCGACTCTCTGTGCTTCCACTCCCGTGTGCCATATTAATGACATTAGTCAGGGTCTTGTACTCTTCCTCTGGGGAGAAGGCAAGGCTCCTAAGGTGTGTCATGAGATCTGTAGCCTCCATCCTTCTGAGGGCGGTCTGGGAATGCCAAGCGTTGAGATTCGTCAACATACGCTTCGCATTGCCTTCCTAGACCGAATGTGTTCGCAAGTGGATGAGAATGGTGAATTCTGGAAGGAAGATGCCCGCAAAAGCTTCCTTCCCATCCCCAAGAAGTGTGCATTCGTGCGAGGAAGAGGCCGGCCGTTTACCTCGAGGCGAATGCTCCTTCTATCGTGAATGCCGGCGAGCACTCAGTTTTCTCTTACGGGCGACAGATGGCCTCTCTGGCGTCCAGGCGTTGTCCCTTCGGGCATTATATCGGGTGCTAGTGAGGGGGGCCGTTCGTGATGATCTGATTGACGAGCTCGGTTTGACGGAAGCAGGAGGCGCGCTCCATATGGCCTTGGGCGCCCGGGTTGAAATGCTCACAAACAACGAAGCATCCCTCACCTGGCTGGTGATACGAAAGGCTGTCTGGGTCGGCAAGAAGCTTAAAGCAGCGGGTTTGGTTGTTTCGCCAAACTGCGTTCGCTGCGGTGGGTCGGTGGTCGAGACTTTGTCTCACGCCTTCTTTCATTGCAGTGTCGTAGTACCGTTGTGTAAGTGGCTTGAAGACTTCATGGTTCGCATGCTGCGGAAAGTTCTTTGTCCTGGAAGTCGTTTCTGTTTGTAGTAATGTGGTGCCGTCGTTGACTAGGGCTGAGCATTATGTGTTCGTATGCTTACTGGTGTTATGCGAGTCGTGATTTGGACGACGCGACAGAAGGAATTCTATGGGACGAGAAGTTTTCTCCTCTTCCCAACTGATTTTGTTTTTTAAGCATCAGCTTAAAGTCAAAATTAGGACGGAAAGGCGACGACTCCCTCCATCAGAATTTGCAAAAGGTGGGTAAATCTTGCGCGAATCTGTCGAGGAAAGGAGCTGATTTGGAGTGGCATTTTGATGACGGTTAGGCATCAGGATATTGGGGATCCTGGGCTAAACATTTTCAACCCTCCCGAAAGTAGGATAGTTTAGTTAATTTGTCTTTTTATGTTTTAATGATGGTTAAACTTAGCTAGGGTATGGGCTTGGGCATTGGCTCACTTTTTATTTTTTTGTGCCCTCTCTTTTTGGTTTAATTCCCCAGCCCTTCCCCACTTTTTAGGTGATTAGAGATAACAGTTCCCTGGTAGAGGGTAACACTTTCGTTTCGAGTGTGTTTATTTTCGTATTTGTTATTGTGTTTGTGTGTGTGCGTGGTTGTGTGTACGACTGTTTGAGATCTGCCAGCCCCGCTAAAATTTCGCCCAGCCACCGATGTTTCTGTCACGGATAGAGATTGTGGGGTTTATTACTAAATATCAATTTTGTTTAGTTTTTGTATATATTTTTATTCGTTGTATAAAAATCATTGGGTCATAATATTAAGTGTTACCCCCCCACCCCCCACAGACAAATTGTACATATGGGTTTAGTTAGACTTTCATAGAGTGTATTGAGGCATTGTGGTGCTCGTAGTAAGAATGGTACGTAAGATTGTGATGTTTTGGTGTAAGGGATATTATACTGTCTGCTTGGGTCAGTGAGTGAGTCTAGCTAAGTTAATATAAGACAGATGAAGACCAGCCTCCTTTTATCCCGCTCTTGGCCTTGTGCCGCATTTTTTGTAAATTTTTACAAAAATAAATAATTGCAGGTAGTTGTTGTTGGACGTGGTTTTGGTCATTTTACGACTGCTCTGACCTCTGCTTTGTTTCAGCTTGGACTTTTGCTGAAAATATTTTTATTTGGACTGAATTTGTACACAAGAGACCTTTCTTGTATGATAAGTTTATTTTTATTTTATTTTTCGTTTTCTTTGTTGTTTTATTTATTTGTTCAGCTTTTTGTGTTTTATTTTCGTATTTTTTGGCGGCCATATTTGTTTTTGTTTAGGTCGGCCGTTTTTCTTTTTATTTTCTCTTTTCATTTTTCATTTGGTCTTAAGTGCTGTAGATTTATTTTTATTTAAAAAAAAAAAAAAAAAAAAAAATTTGTTAATAGTATCTTTTATTTTATTTGTTGACCAGAAACTGATCATTTAACTGTTTGTTTTCCTCCTTTTGCCTTTTCAGCTCCCCTCCCCGTTTGCGAAGGTAGCCTTTAGGCAACTCTTTGCGTGTCCTATTTCTGTTACATATTTTAAATTCTTTTGTATTTTATTGTAATAAGTTTATTGGTTGTTTGTTAAACCTCTCAAGAGGTTAATTTCTTAAAAAAAAGGATATTGTTATTATATTTTGGCCGCTAAAGGCCAATCTGTTTGCTTTGATTTGTTTGCCGTTTGTCTTTATTGTCTGCAAGGTTAATTTGTATAAACCCCCCTCCATTCCCCCCCCCCCCTTTTTTCCCCCTCCCCATTCCCCTATTTAGTTACGGAGGAGAAAAATAGGCAATTGTTTCCCGGTGATTTGGAATTGAAAAATGGCTTGACTCAGGTCGGTCGTTTAAAAAGAAACTGAATCTCTTGAGCCGCCTTTAAGGGCCCGCCGGATAAAGATGAGGAAGTTTATCCCCCTCTTCCGAAAAATGTGATCAAGAATATGGTGCTTCGAGAGGCCATGACTTCTGGCAATTTCAAAAGAATAAGAATGACAATACGGCGATGTTGAGGCCGGGGAATCGCCCTGTTGTTGGAAGTCCCCACCGAGTTGCATTATAAACATTGCGGAGTTTCTGGAGAGGGCTAAAGGTTTTGATCATCTTTTTGAAAGATGACGACTTTTTGAAAACCCCAGAATTACAAAAGTTTGAAAAAGAATGGTGTCGGTCTTCGTGGTGGACAAAGGCATGTGCGCAAAATTTGTTTGCTCCACGAAAGACACACAGTGATTCGCTAACACTGGTGTCCCTAGGGGTTAAGCCCCAAAGAGTTAAGAGACCTGGTTTTCTCACGTGGGACGTACTGCTACCCTCACCTGAAGATTGCGCCAGCAGTGAGCAAGGAATTGATCACTAACGACCTAATAATCAGGATGGATGATACAGCGGCCGAAGGAGGACCACTTCTAGCAGTATATGAGGTTCCTCCCAGGTTGCCGGTGAACATCTGGCGTCCTATTGTAGCCATGGCCAAATATTGGCAGCCTCATCCGACAACCTGAACGGGGGATGGATGTTTGATATATTGATGGATCAAGATGCCTTCGAGTCCGTCCCCAACTGCTTGGACTATTGTGCCGAAAATGCCGGCCGTAGACCGGGCGAAAACCATCTTGCTGGAAGTGTGGGCAGATTGGTCACCTGTCCTCCTTCTGTCCAGAGAAGAAGGCCTCTGGTGTCTGCCGCTGGCGACCAAAATACCCCCTAAGCCTGAAAATTGTAGTTCCGCAACGCCTGTAACGGGCCTAGTAGCGGCACGGTCCGGGACTTAAAACCCCGGGTGGGTCTCGGCCCCCATCCTCTCAAATTCTGAAGCCTGCCACTGGTGTGGTTAAGGACAAAGACGACGGAGAATGGCGTGTCGTTACTAGAGGCAAAGGGAAGAGCCGAGCAGCGGGACCTCAGTCCCCTGAGGCCACTAGGGATGACACCAACAGTCCCACTCCCTCTATCAGCAGTAAGGGAAGGATGTCCCGGCAGTTCACCAAGATGCTCCGTTAACTGAAATTCAAACAGGCGGAGCCCAGCTGGGAAAAGATTAAAAAACTGAGAGAGCTCAAAAAGGCCTCTAGAGTCAAGTAAGACCAAGAAATCATCAGCAGCGTCAGTGTCTGCCCCTACTTCTCCTCCACAAAAAGAATTATGGCACCTCCTCCCATGACAAAATCCTGACCCACACCCCTTCCAAATGACCATATTTAAAAACCATCACCAGTCCCTTCAGCCCCTTCTCCTGTCCCTTCTCCAGTCCCTTCCTCATGGTTTATCCCCAGCTAGTTCTACCCTTTCTTCCCCAAGTGTATCTGCTACCCCCACGCCAACACCGACTCCTTCTCAATCCCCGCTTAAAGATTCATTCAAGAGGCAAAAGAAGCCCGGACACAATAAGCGCAAAGAAAAAAAAAAAAGAAAAAAAAGCCTCCTTTTAATGTGGGGCAGGATGTTTGCCGTGTCTCCGAGGACACTGCCCAAAAGGCTATTAATCAATGTAAAAAGGTCAAAACATTGTGGAAATGTAAATGCATCAAAACAAAGATGTTGAAGATCCACTTAACTCTCCAGAGGCCAAAAGACTTTTGACAGTGGTATATTCAGGTAAGTCGAGCCATGTATGGAGTATGCCGGAGAGGCCAATGACCATCCCGATGAGCCCTCCAATTGTGTACTTCACAAACGATGACCAGAGGAATTTGGATCAGTTTTGTTCTGGGAGGACCCCTATTTTTGTTCACCCTTCCCTTTACAGAGCTTTAAAATTAACATTCCCCCTGGATATTGGTGGCTCGTCCAATGATGGCACTATCAAGACTGAGATGGCCAAGGCTCAATGGGACGGGCCGTCGGTATCCCGTCCCCCGGAGATGTTTGGTACAGTGCCCCAACCTCGGCCTGACTGATAATGGCTCTCTGGTTAGCTAGCATAAATGGCCGGGGCCTGAGATC
>JBBBDQ010020430.1:0-12145 GCA_037127315.1 Ascarosepion bandense | reverse complement strand
ATTTTATTTCAAAAAGAATATCGTTCCATCACTTGACACGTGTAAACTTTATTTCACATATTAACTTTACTGACTCATAAACCCACACATTTACACATGATTTCTCTCAACGCACACATTCATAATTGATTCTCTCATTTTATTTAAAAAAAAAGAAAATCGTTCCATCACTTGACACGTGTGAACTTTTATTTCACATATTAACTTTACTGACTCATAAACCCACACATTTACATGATTTCTCTCAACACACACATTCATAACTGATTCTCATTTTCTTTCAAAAAGAATATCGTTCCATCACTTGACACGTGTGAACTTTATTTCACATATTAACTTTACTGACTCATAAACCCACACATTTACACATGATTTCTCTCAACACACATTCATAATTGATTCTCTCATTTTCTTTCAAAAAGAATATCGTTCCATCACTTGACACGTGTAAACTTTATTTCACATATTAACTTTACTGACTCATAAACCCACACATTTACACATGATTTCTCTCAACGCACATTCTGGTTAGTTCTCTCATTTTCTTTCCAAAAAGAATATCGTTCCATCACTTGACACGTACTAAACTTTATTTCACATATTAACTTTACTGACTCATAAACCCACACATTTACACATGATTTCTCTCAACGCACATTCATAATTGATTCTCTCATTTTCTTTCAAAAAGAATATCGTTCCATCACTTGACACGTGTAAACTTTATTTCACATATTAACTTTACTGACTCATAAACCCACCCATTTACACATGATTTCTCTCAACGCACACATTCATAATTGATTCTCTCATTTTATTTAAAAAAGAAAATCGTTCCATCACTTGACACGTGTGAACTTTATTTCACATATTAACTTTACTGACTCATAAACCCACACATTTACACATGATTTCTCTCAACACACACATTCATAACTGATTCTCTCATTTTCTTTCAAAAAGAATATCGTTCCATCACTTGACACGTGTAAACTTTATTTCACATATTAACTTTTTACTGACTCATAAACCCACACATTTACACGTATTTCTCTCAACGCACACATTCATAATTGATTCTCTCATTTTATTTAAAAAAAGAAAATCGTTCCATCACTTGACACGTGTGAACTTTATTTCACATATTAACTTTACTGACTCATAAACCCACCCATTTACACATGATTTCTCTCAACGCATTCATAATTGATTCTCTCATTTTATTTAAAAAAGAAAATCGTTCCATCACTTGACACGTGTGAACTTTATTTCACATATTAACTTTACTGACTCATAAACCCACACATTTACACATGATTTCTCTCAACACACACATTTCATAATTGATTCTCTCATTTTCTTTCAAAAAGAATATCGTTCCATCACTTGACACGTGTAAACTTTATTTCACATATTTATATGCTTTACTGACTCATAAACCCACACATTTACATGATTTCTCTCAACGCACACATTCATAATTGATTCTCTCATTTTCTTTCAAAAAGAATATCGTTCCATCACTTGACACGTGTAAACTTTATTTCACATATTAACTTTACTGACTCATAAACCCACACATTTACACATGATTTCTCTCAACGCACACATTCATAATTGATTCTCTCATTTTCTTTCCAAAAGAATATCGTTCCATCATGACACGTGTAAACTTTATTTCACATATTAACTTTACTGACTCGCAAACCCACACATTTACACATGATTTCTCTCAACGCACACATTCATAATTAGTTCTCTCATTTTCTTTCAAAAAGAATATCGTTCCATCACTTGACACGTGTAAACTTTATTTCATATTAACTTTACTGACTCATAAACCCACACATTTACACATGATTTCTCTCAACACACACATTCATAACTGATTCTCTCATTTTCTTTCCAAAGAATATCGTTCCATCACTTGACACGTGTGAACTTTATTTTCACATATTAACTTTACTGACTCATAAACCCACACATTTACACATGATTTCTCTCAACGCACACATTCATAATTGATTCTCTCATTTTCTTTCAAAAAGAATATCGTTCCATCACTTGACACGTGTAAACTTTATTTCACATATTAACTTTACTGACTCATAAACCCACACATTTACACATGATTTCTCTCAACACACACATTCATAATTGATTCTCTCATTTTCTTTCAAGAAATATCGTTCCATCACTTGACACGTGTAAACTTTATTTCACATATTAACTTTACTGACTCATAAACCCACACATTTACACATGATTTCTCTCAACACACACATTCTCGCTGATTCTCTCATTTTTCTTTAAAAAAGAATATCGTTTCATCACTTGACACGTGTGAACTTTATTTCACATTAACTTTACTGACTCATAAACCCACACATTTACACATGATTTCTCTCAACGCACACATTCATAATTGATTCTCTCATTTTCTTTCAAAAAGAATATCGTTCCATCACTTGACACGTGTAAACTTTATTTCACACATATTAACTTTACTGACTCATAAACCCACACATTTACACATGATTTCTCTCAACGCACACATTCATAATTGATTCTCTCATTTTCTTTCAAAGAATATCGTTCCATCACTTGACACGTGTAAACTTGCTTTACTGACTCATAAACCCACACATTTACACATGATTTCTCTCAACACACATTCATAACTGATTCTCTCATTTTCTTTCAAAAAGAATATCGTTCCATCACTTGACACGTGTGAACTTTATTTCACATATTAACTTTACTGACTCATAAACCCACACATTTACACATGATTTCTCTCAACGCACACATTCATAATTGATTCTCTCATTTTATTTAAAAAAGAAAATCGTTCCATCACTTGACACGTGTGAACTTTATTTCACATATTAACTTTACTGACTCATAAACCCACACATTTACACATGATTTCTCTCAACGCACACATTCATAATTGATTCTCTCATTTTATTTAAAAAAGAAAATCGTTCCATCACTTGACACGTGTGAACTTTATTTCACATATTAACTTTACTGACTCATAAACCCACACATTTACACATGATTTCACTCTCAACACACATTCATAACTGATTCTCTCATTTCTTTAAAAAGAAAATCGTTCCATCACTTGACACGTGTGAACTTTATTTCACATATTAACTTTACTGACTCATAAACCCACACATTTACATGATTTCTCTCAACACACACATTCATAATTGATTCTCTCATTTTCTTTCAAAAAGAATATCGTTCCATCACTTGACACGTGTAAACTTTATTTCACATATTAACTTTACTGACTCATAAACCCACACATTTACACATGATTTCTCTCAACACACACATTCATAACTGATTCTCTCATTTTCTTTCAAAAAGAATATCGTTCCATCACTTGACACGTGTGAACTTTATTTCACATATTAACTTTACTGACTCACATAAACCACACATTTACACATAGATTTCTCTCAACGCACACATTCATAATTGATTCTCTCATTTTATTTAAAAAAGAAAAATCGTTCCATCACTTGACACGTGTGAACTTTATTTCACATATTAACTTTACTGACTCATAAACCCACACATTTACACATGATTTCTCTCAACACACACATTCATAACCTTGATTCTCTCATTTTCTTTAAAAAAGAAAATCGTTCCATCACTTGACACGTGTAGACTTTATTTCACATATTAACTTTACTGACTCATAAGCCACACATTTACACATGATTTCTCTCCAACGCACACACATTCATAATTGATTCTCTCATTTTATTTAAAAAAGAAAATCGTTCCATCACTTGACACGTGTGAACTTTATTTCACATGTGCTTTACTGACTCTTAAACCCACACATTCACACATGATTTCTCTCAACGCACACATTCATAATTGATTCTCTCATTTTCTTTCAAAGAATATCGTTCCATCACTTGACACGTGTAAACTTTATTTCGCATCAACTTTACTGACTCATAAACCCACACATTTACACATGATTTCTCTCAACACACACATTCATAACTGATTCTCTCATTTTCTTTCAAAAAGAATATCGTTCCATCACTTGACACGTGTGAACTTTATTTCACATATTAACTTTACTGACTCATAAACCCACACATTTACACATGATTTCTCTCAACGCACACATTCATAATTGATTCTCTCATTTTTATTTAAAAAGAAAATCGTTCCATCACTTGACACGTGTGAACTTTATTTCACATATTAACTTTACTGACTCATAAACCCACACATTTACACATGATTTCTCTCAACACACACATTCATAACTGATTCTCTCATTTTCTTTAAAAAAAGAAAATCGTTCCATCACTTGACACGTGTGAACTTTATTTCACATATTAACTTTTACTGACTCGCAAACCACACATTTACACATGATTTCTCTCAACACACACATTCATAACTGATTCTCTCCATTTTCTTTAAAAAAAGAAAATCGTTCCATCACTTGACACGTGTGAACTTTATTCACATATTAACTTTACTGACTCATAAACCCACACATTTACACATGATTTCTCTCAACACACACATTCATAACTGATTCTCTCATTTCTTTAAAAAAGAAAATCGTTCCATCACTTGACACGTGCCAAACTTTATTTCACATATTAACACTACTGACTCATAAACCCACACATTTACACACAGTTTCTCTCAACACACATTCATAACTGATTCTCTCATTTTCTTTAAAAAAAGAATATCGTTCCATCACTTGACACGTGTGAACTTTATTTCACATATTAACTTTACTGACTCATAAACCCACACATTTACACATGATTTCTCTCTTCACACATTCATAACTGATTCTCTCATTTTTCTTTCAAAGAATATCGTTCCATCGCTTGACACGTGTGAACTTTGTTTCACATATTAACTTTACTGACTCATAAACCCACACATTTACACATGATTTCTCTCAACGCACACATTCATAATTGATTCTCTCATTTTATTTAAAAAGAAAATCGTTCCATCACTTGACACGTGTGAACTTTATTTCACATATTAACTTTACTGACTCATAAACCCACACATTTACACATGATTTCTCTCAACACACACATTCATAACTGATTCTCTCATTTTCTTTAAAAAAGAAAAATCGTTCCATCACTTGACACGTGTGAACTTTATTTCACATATTAACTTTACTGACTCATAAACCCACACATTTACACATGATTTCTCTCAACACACACATTCTGTAGATTCTCTCATTTTCTTTAAAAAAGAAAATCGTTCCATCATGACACGTGTGAACTTTATTTCACATATTAACTTTATGACTCATAAACCCACACATTCACACATGATTTCTCTCAACGCACACATTCATAATTGATTCTCTCATTTTCTTTCAAAAAGAATATCGTTCCATCATGACACGTGTAAACTTTATTTCACATATTAACTTTACTGACTCATAAACCCACCCATTTACATGATTTCTCTCAACGCACACATTCATAATTGATTCTCTCATTTTCTTTCAAAAAGAATATCGTTCCATCACTTGACACGTGTAAACTTTATTTCACATATTAACTTTACTGACTCATAAACCCACACATTTACACATGATTTCTCTCAACGCATACATTCATAATTGATTCTCTCATTTTCTTAAAAGAGCTATCGTTCCATCACTTGACACGTGTAAACTTTATTTCACATATTAACTTTACTGACTCATAAACCCACACATTTACACATGATTTCTCTCAACGCACACATTCATAATTGATTCTCTCATTTTCTTTCAAAAAGAATATCGTTCCATCACTTGACACGTGTAAACTTTATTTCACATATTAACTTTACTGACTCATAAACCCACACATTTACACATGATTTCTCTCAACGCACACATTCATAATTGATTCTCTCCATTTTATTTTAAAAGAATATCGTTCCATCACTTGACACGTGTAAACTTTATTTCACATATTAACTTTACTGACTCATAAACCCACACATTTACACATGATTTCTCTCAACGCATTCATAATTGATTCTCTCATTTTTCTTTCAAAAAGAATATCGTTCCATCACTTGACACGTGTAAACTTTATTTCACATATTAACTTTACTGACTCATAAACCCACACATTTACATGATTTCTCTCAACGCACACATTCATAATTGATTCTCTCATTTTATTTAAAAAAATATCGTTCCATCACTTGACACGTGTAAACTGTTTCACATATTAACTTTACTGACTCATAAACCCACACATTTACACATGATTTCTCTCAACGCACACATTCATAATTGATTCTCTCATTTTCTTTCAAAAAGAATATCGTTCCATCCTTACGACACGTGTAAAACTTTATTTCACATATTAACTTTACTGACTCATAAACCCACATTTACACACATGATTTCTCTCAACGCACACATTCATAATTGATTCTCTCATTTTATTTAAAAGAATATCGTTCCATCACTTGACACGTGTAAACTTTATTTCACATATTAACTTTACTGACTCATAAGCCACGACTTTACACATGATTTCTCTCTGCTTTTACATTCATAATTGATTCTCTCATTTTCTTTCCAAAATATCGTTCCATCACTTGACACGTGTAAACTTTATTTCACATATTAACTTTACTGACTCATAAACCCACACATTTACACATGATTTCTCTCCAACACACACATTCATAATTGATTCTCTCATTTTATTTAAAAAAAGAAAATCGTTCCATCATGACACGTGTGAACTTTATTTCACATATTAACTTCTATGACTCATAAACCCACACATTTACATGATTTCTCTCAACGCACACATTCATAATTGATTCTCTCATTTTATTTAAAAAAGAAAATCGTTCCATCACTTGACACGTGTGAACTTTATTTCACATATTAACTTTACTGACTCATAAGCCCACACATTTACACATGATTTCTCTCAACGCACACATTCATAATTGATTCTCTCATTTTCTTTCAAAAAGAATATCGTTCCATCACTTGACACGTGTAAACTTTATTTCACATATTAACTTTACTGACTCATAAACCCACACATTTACACATGATTTCTCTCAACGCACACATTCATAATTGATTCTCTCATTTTCTTTCAAAGAATATCGTTCCATCACTTGACACGTGTAAACTTTATTTCACATATTAACTTTACTGACTCATAAACCCACACATTTACACATGATTTCTCTCAACGCACACATTCATAATTGATTCTCTCATTTTCTTTCAAAAAGAATATCGTTCCATCACTTGACACGTGTAAACTTTATTTCACATATTAACTTTACTGACTCATAAACCCACACATTTACACATGATTTCTCTCAACGCACACATTCATAATTGATTCTCACAATTTTCTTTCAAAAAGAATATCGTTCCATCACTTGACACGTGTAAACTTTATTACATATTAACTTTACTGACTCATAAACCCACACATTTACACATGATTTCTCTCAACGCACACATTCATAATTGATTCTCTCATTTCTTTCCAAAAAAAGAATATCGTTCCGCATCACTTGACACGTGTAAACTTTATTTCACATATTAACTTCTTTACTGACTCATAAACCCACCCATTTACACATGATTTCTCTCAACGCACACATTCATAATTGATTCTCTCATTTTCTTTCAAAAAGAATATCGTTCCATCACTTGACACGTGTAAACTTTATTTCCACATATTAACTTTACTGACTCATAAGCCACACATTTACACATGATTTCTCTCAACGCACACATTCATAATTGATTCTCTCATTTTCTTTCAAAAAGAATATCGTTCCATCACTTGACACGTGTAAACTTTATTTCACATATTAACTTTACTGACTCATCACATTTACACATGATTTCTCTCAACGCACATTCATAATTGATTCTCTCATTTCTTTCAAAAAAAGAATATCGTTCCATCACTTGACACGTGTAAACTTTATTTCACATATTAACTTTACTGACTCATAAACACATTTACACATGATTTCTCTCAACGCACACATTCATAATTGATTCTCTCATTTTCTTTCAAAAAGAATATCGTTCCATCACTTGACACGTGTAAACTTTATTTCACATATTAACTTTACTGACTCATAAACCCACACATTTACACATGATTTCTCTCAACGCACACATTCATAATTGATTCTCTCATTTTATTTAAAAAAGAAAATCGTTCCATCACTTGACACGTGTGAACTTTATTTCACATATTAACTTCCACCAGCTCATAAAACCCACATTTACACATGATTTCTCTCAACGCACACATTCATAATTGATTCTCTCATTTTCTTTCAAAAAGAATATCGTTTCCATCCTTGACACATGTAAACTTTATTTCACATATTAACTTTACTGACTCATAAACCCACACATTTACACATGATTTCTCTCAACGCACACATTCATAATTGATTCTCTCATTTTCTTTCAAAAAGAAAATCGTTCCATCACTTGACACGTGTAAACTTTATTTCACATATTAACTTTTACTGACTCATAAACCCACCCATTTACACATGATTTCTCTCAACACACACATTCATAATTGATTCTCTCATTTTATTTAAAAAAAAAGAAAATCGTTCCATCACTTGACACGTGTGAACTTTATTTCACATATTAACTTTACTGACTCATAAACCCACACATTTACACATGATTTCTCTCAACGCACACATTCATAATTGATTCTCTCATTTATTTAAAAAAGAAAATCGTTCCATCATGACACGTGAACTTTATTTCACATATTAACTTTACTGACTCATAAACCCACACATTTACACATGATTTCTCTCAACGCACACATTCATAATTGATTCTCTCATTTTATTTAAAAAAAGAAATCGTTCCATCACTTGACACGTGTGAACTTTATTTCACGCCTTAACTTTACTGACTCATAAACCACATTTACATGATTTCTCTCAACGCACACATTCATAATTGATTCTCTCATTTTATTTAAAAAAGAAAATCGTTCCATCACTTGACACGTGTGAACTTTATTTCATATTAACTGACTCATAAACCCACACATTTACACATGATTTCTCTCAACGCACACATTCATAACTGATTCGCTCATTTTCTTTCAAAAAGAAAATCGTTCCATCACTTGACACGTGTAAACTTTATTTCACATATTAACTTTACTGACTCATAAACCCACACATTTACACATGATTTCTCTCAACGCACACATTCATAACTGATTCGCTCATTTTCTTTCAAAAAGAAAATCGTTCCATCACTTGACACGTGTAAACTTTATTTCACATATTAACTTTACTGACTCATAAACCCACACATTTACACATGATTTCTCTCAACGCACACATTCATAATTGATTCTTTCATTTTATTTAAAAAAAGAAAATCGTTCCATCACTTGACACGTGTAAACTTTATTTCACATATTAACTACTGACTCATAAACCCACCCATTTACACATGATTTCTCTCAACGCATTCATAATTGATTCTCTCATTTTATTTAAAAAAAGAAAATCGTTCCATCACTTGACACGTGTGAACTTTATTTCACATATTAACTTTACTGACTCATAAACCCACACATTTACACATGATTTCTCTCAACGCACACATTCATAACTGATTCGCTCATTTTCTTTCAAAAGAAAATCGTTCCATCACTTGACACGTGTAAACTTTATTTCACATATTAACTTTACTGACTCATAAACCCACACATTTACATGATTTCTCTCAACGCACACATTCATAACTGATTCACTCATTTTCTTTCAAAAAAAGAAAATCGTTCCATCACTTGACACGTGTAAACTTTATTTCACATATTAACTTTACTGACTCATAAACCCACACATTTACACATGATTTCTCTCAACGCACACATTCATAATTGATTCTTTCATTTTATTTAAAAAAGAAAATCGTTCCATCACTTGACACGTGTAAACTTTATTTCACATATTAACTTTACTGACTCATAAGCCACCCATTTACACATGATTTCTCTCAACGCACACATTCATAATTGATTCTCTCATTTTATTTAAAAAAAGAAAATCGTTCCATCACTTGACACGTGTGAACTTTATTTCACATATTAACTTTACTGACTCATAAACCCCGTTACACATGATTTCTCTCAACGCACACATTCATAATTGATTCTCTCATTTTATTTAAAAGAAAATCGTTCCATCACTTGACACGTGTGAACTTTATTTCACATATTAACTGCAACTCTTAAGCCACACATTTACACATGATTTCTCTCAACGCACACATTCATAATTGGTTCTCTCCATTTTATTTAAAAAGAAAATCGTTCCATCACTTGACACGTGTGAACTTTATTTCACATATTAACTTTACTGACTCATAAACCCACACATTTACACATGATTTCTCTCAACGCACACATTCATAACTGATTCGCTCATTTTCTTTCAAAAAGAAAATCGTTCCATCACTTGACACGTGTAAACTTTATTTCACATATTACTTTACTGACTCATAAACTTCCACCCATTTACATGATTTCTCTCAACGCACACATTCATAATTGATTCTCTCATTTTATTTAAAAAAGAAATCGTTCCATCACTTGACACGTGTGAACTTTATTTCACATAATGCTTTACTGACTCATAAACCCACACATTTACACATGATTTCTCTCAAGCACACACATTCTGAGTACAGTTCTCTCATTTTATTTAAAAAAGAAAATCGTTCCATCACTTGACACGTGTGAACTTCGACTCACATATTAACTTTACTGACTCATAAACCCACACATTTTACACATGATTTCTCTCAACGCACACATTCATAACTGATTCACTCATTTTCTTTCAAAAAGAAAATCGTTCCATCACTTGACACGTGTAAACTTTATTTCACATATTAACTTTACTGACTCATAAACCCACCCATTTACACATGATTTCTCTCAACGCACATTCATAATTGATTCTCTCATTTTATTTAAAAAAATCGTTACATCACTTGACACGTGTGAACTTTAGCCTTCCACATATTAACTTTACTGACTCATAAACCCACACATTTACATGATTTCTCTCAACGCACACATTCATAATTGATTCTCTCATTTTATTTTAAAAAAAAAGAAAATCGTTCCATCACTTGACACGTGTGAACTTTATTTCACATATTAACTTTACCCTGACTCATAAACCCACACATTTACATGATTTCTCTCAACGCACACATTCATAACTGATTCGCGTCATTTTTCTTTCAAAAAGAAAATCGTTCCATCACTTGACACGTGTAAACTTTATTTCACATATTAACTTTTACTGACTCATAAACCCACCCATTTACACATGATTTCTCTCCAACGCACACATTCATAATTGATTCTCTCATTTTATTTAAAAAAGAAAATCGTTCCATCACTTGGCTTACGTGTGAACTTTATTTCACATATTAACTTTTTTACTGACTCATAAGCCACATTTACACATGATTTCTCTCAACGCACACATTCATAATTGATTCTCTCATTTTATTTAAAAAAGAAAATCGTTCCATCACTTGACACGTGTGAACTTTATTTCACATATTAACTTTACTGACTCATAAACCCACACATTTACACATGATTTCTCTCAACGCACATTCATAATTAGTTCTCTCATTTTATTTAAAAAAGAAAATCGTTCCATCACTTGACACGTGTGAACTTTATTTCACATATTCTTTACTGACTCATAAACCCACCCATTTACACATGATTTCTCTCAACGCACACATTCATAACTGATTCGCTCATTTTCTTTCAAAAAGAAAATCGTTCCATCACTTGACACGTGTAAACTTTATTTCACATATTAACTTTACTGGCTCATAAACCCACCCATTTACACATGATTTCTCTCAACGCACACATTCATAACTGATTCGCTCATTTTCTTTCAAAAAGAAAATCGTTCCATCACTTGACACGTGTAAACTTTTATTTCACATATTAACTTTACTGACTCATAAACCCACCCATTTACCCATGATTTCTCTCCAACGCACACATTCATAACTGATTCG
>JBBBDQ010020429.1:0-12482 GCA_037127315.1 Ascarosepion bandense | reverse complement strand
CCCTCCCCTCCTCCTCTGTCCACTCCCTCTCAGGCAAAAAAAGAAAAAAGCCCTGCCCCAAGGGGAAGCACTCCTTAAAGTGGAGGTGAGGACGTTGCCTCTGAGTGGTCATCTCAGAGAGGCGAAAACTGTAAAACCCCTGCTGAAGCTGACTTCAGTGGAGGGCAAACCAGTTGAAGATCCTAGAAACTTTCCCCAGGCCCCAGGTGTCATCACCCTGGTGAGGAACACCGGTGGCAACACCTGAGGTCTGGGATCACATCCACGAAAGCAAAGAGACATTTTGCAAAAGTTACCATGGTTCAGCACAACACACCTGAACTCAAAAAAAATGGAAAAAAAAATTGTTCAGGAGGTCCCCTGTTTCCTCCCCAGTCTCTATGGGGTGAGTAGGTAACATACCCACGGACGTTGGCGGCATTGTCCTAGACGGACGGATTACGTCGTCTTGGTGGGTTCTAGGACAGTCCGTCGAGTCCTCCTCGAGATTTCCGTCCGTATGTGACTAGTACTTTTGTTGCATGTTTTTGTTGTTTTTTCCTTTTTCAGAACTAAATCATGTCTATTAAGATAGCCAGCTTAAATGCGAACAGCCTGAGGGATCAGGGTAAGGCGGCTCGCCTGCTTCATGACCTCTTGTCGTTCGGCGTGGATGTGGCCGCGATCCAGAGACTCACTTTGTTTGCGAAGTCGACTCGTGTGTGCTGTCTGACGACTGTGTCTATTCAGCATATGGGAGCCGGCATACCAGAGTGTTTCTTTGCTGGTCAAGCGTACCCTGGATGCGAGGATCGACCTTGTCCATGTCGGTGCCGAGGCGGCGCGTCCGTGGCAGATATTGCAGTGAAAAGCAGGTCGTTCCGGCTGATTCACGGTTTATACTTAATGTCCCAGTGAGCGTGTCTCTTTCTTTCGGCTGTTGGAGCCCTTCATGGTGCATTCAACACAATATAATCTTAGTTGGGGACTGGAATGCCGTCCTAACCCCCAAATGGGATGGGGAAGGGGCGCTGGCGGGTGGAGTGGTGATCGTAGCCTGGTTGATCTGATCGGCGAATTTGGTCTCGTCGATAGATACCAGGTCGATCATCCGGATGGGAGCATGTGGACGTGGACACGCAGTTGGCCTTCTACCCGGGTATCCGCGTACCTGGATGGGATGTTAGTCAGAGAAGCCGACATGAACTTCTTAGAATGTCCAACGTTCACTGGCTGGGCTACTCGGACCACAAACTCGTTTGTGCCCGGGTGGTGTTAGACTTTAGGCCTAGGTTGGCTGGTTATTGGAGGTTCAATCAGTCCTTATTGGACAGGCGGGACTTTCGTGACCAGCTGACAAAGCTAATTCGGCGGAATTAACGGGCGAGTCGTGGGAGTAGGTGGTGGGTTAACCTTAAGGACACCGATAGGTCTTTCGCCACCAAATATGGCCAGCGGCTCGACCTAGATGTCAAGCTGCGGAGGCAAAGACACTTGGTGCTAATTTCACCGGGCGGGCGGAGAGGATCTAGAGATAGCCTTGGCCAGGGAGGCCCTGGAGCGCTCGACTAGCGGGCGCTACATGGGTCGGGTAATTAGGGCTGAAGTTGACAAGATGTCTTCCGAAGCTGTGAACATGGGCGCAGAACTGCGCGAGAGAAATTCGCCGGGCCGGCGACAAGTGCACATTCGAGAGGTACGCGACCCGGAGGACGTCTCTAGATTCACCAACGACATGTGCGAGAGCGTTCCGGCAGCATTTCGAACACCGATTTACGAGGAGCCTGGACTCCGTGACGAGGAGTTTCACACTTGGCTACACGGCTGACTTTCCCGACTTGCCGGCTAGGCAACTAGCTGCGAAGGGGAGATTACGGAGGACGAAATCTACGTGGCTTTGAAGAAGGTCGGCAGAGGCAAGTCGCCAGGCTTGGATGGTTTTGCCCTATGAAATGTACTTGAGATGTCGCACCTTTTGTCCCGCTCTTGGCTGTCGTGTTCAACCACTGGTTTCGGCGGGGGTCCATCCCCAGTCGGATCACCGGGGGCGTGGTCGACTTTGTTGAGAAAAGGCAAGAAGGTTGGGAGGAACTAGATGATTACGGGCCATAACTCTGCTAAACACAGAGTTAAAGATTTTTTGACAAGATCCTGACGAATCGCTTGCAGCTAGTTGCCGAGTCTCTGTTAGGACCGGATCAGACTTGTTCTGTGAAGGGACGAACAGTCCAAGAGCAACCTGCACTTGATTCGCACGATCGTAGAGGGTGTGAGGGTGACGATGAGGCCGCGCTGATCGATTTGGATCAGTCCAAGGCATTTGATAGGATTGACCATGGCTACCTGGCTGCTGTCCTGCAGGCCGCCCAGTTCAAACCCGACCGCTGGATTAGCCTTCTGTATCGCTCCCCAAGGCTGGTACAGGTGAACGGGAAGCTGTCGGGGCGCTTTCGCGCTGTCTAGGTCGGTCCGACGGGGTTGTCCACTGTCTTCTCTCCTTTACGTCCTGGTGGAGCCCCTCCTTCGCCGGCTAAGGGACGAGACGGGCGGTCCGGTCCTACGTGGAATCGCAGTCCCTGGCGGAGCTCGAGCAGGGTTTCCATGCGCCGATGACGTAACGACAGCCTGGCCTTCCTCCGCAGGGACATAGAGGCGGTACAGCAGGCGCTTGTGCAGTACGAGAAGGTGACGGGGCCAGAATTAACTGCGACAAGTCTTCCGGCTTGCGGTTGGGCCTTGGAAGAGGTGTTTCCCTCCCAGGGCCCTTCGACTGGACGGACGGGCCGGTCAAGCTCACTCGGAGTTTGGTTCGGTCCGGACTTACAGTTGGAGAAAAACTGGTCTGATGACTAGCAAAGGTCGGCGCGTCAGTCCATGGTTTGGCATCGACGGGGGTCTCTCCGTGAAGGGCTTGGCGGAGGTGTGCAACACATACCTCTTTCCCCGCCGATCCTTTACCGGCTGTCCAATACTTCCCCTTTGCGACGATCATGAGAAGGCGCTCGAGCGTTTGCTATTCTCCTGCCTGTGGAGAGGACGCAAACACATGGTCGACAAAGGAGTCTGTTGCCTCCGTCCGTGTCAAGGGGGTCTGGGGATGCCACACTTGAGGAGCCACGTGCTCGCTTCGAGAGTTGGCATTTCTCAGGCGCGCGTTGGAGGAGAAGATCGGTTGCTTGCGGGGGTAGTGAGGGACATATTTCCTTGCCTTCCTCCGCTCCCCCGACCCTATGGCTGACCGTCAGGCCTTGGGTGCGACCGAGAAATTCCTGCTCGAATGTCTGGCGGCGCTACGACCCATTCCACGGTCAGTGACCTTTCACAGCCTGAGAAACTCTTCTATCGGGGATTAGTGGAGGGTGCCGTGAAGGATAAGCTATGGAGTAAGCTCGGCATGTCGAGTGGAGTACCGCTCTCATTGGTCTTGGGCACCAGGTGCGGATTGGCTCAGCAACTCTGAGTTTTCTCTGACCTGGCGATTGGCTCGGAATGGTTTGTCGCTCAATGACAAGCGTTTCGCAATGGGCCTGGCGGATTTGCCAGATTGTGAACGTTGCAACCTTGGAATTAAGGAGACGTCGGCGCACGCCTTCTTCCATTGTTCGCGCGTTCGCCCGTTGTGGGCGCGTGTCGGCGAGTTGACTGCTCGTATCTCGCCGCGGGAGCTTGTGCTCATTGATCATACGCTGTGGACAATGTATCGCCCCCGTACTCTGGTGTGAAGCGGATGGTGTTTCTGTCGCTACTGGCCACGGCTAGAATGGTGATTTGGATGACGCGTCTGGAGGAAGTCTTGCGGGGAGGTCGTCTTTCGGATCAGGATCTAATCAAATATTTTGAGCACCAGCTCAAAATGAAGATTGAACTGAACGGAAACGGCTACCCGACAGACTTTAACCAAAGGGTGGATATATGCAGCGAGCCTGGTTCGTGTGGCAATGAGGCTAGCCCAACTTGATTTTTCTTTTTAGTTCTGCCAAGTCACATCGGGGTGGATTCCTCTGGAACCCCTCCCGCGGTTAAGGTTAGCTTTCTTTTGTATACCTAGTTAATGTGAGTGAATGTATTTGTCCCTAGCCTGTTCCCGGCTCCATTGCTTTTGTTATGATCCAGTTCGAGATTCCCACTGTCATTATTATCTTGTCCCGTTTATTCTCGGCTGGGTCAGCCTTATATATTCTCCAGTCCAATTTATTTTTGTGCCAACTTCTCCATTCCCCTTAGAAAGAGAGCGGCTTGATTTTGTCTCTACAGGCAGAATACAGTGGCCTCTTTAATTACGAGTGTGTTTGGGTCTTACTAACATTTTGTATAAATATTCATTTGAAATTGTTTTTGTTTTGGGGATTTTTTGTTTCTTCATACCCCTCCCCATCATATCATCTCATGTACAAATGTTAAAATCTATTTTTGTACTATAATTGTAAATAGTCACAAATTTTTATGTACAAATTTTAAAATCTATTTTTGTAAATAATCACAAATTTTTATGTACATTTTAGGGCGTTTTTGTGGGTCCAGTATGTTTTTGCGATATTTTGGTGCTAGATAAGTACGAGTGTTGATGGACAAATTCTTATCAGGTGAATAGGAATCATTTGTAACGTACGCATGGGTCGTGATTCTGATTAGCTAGGTATAGGACATAGTAACTGAAGACCACCCCAAGTTTTGTTCCCCTCCCCACCTTTCGGCCTTGAGCCATAATTCATGTAAAAATGAATAAATAAAACCAACCCTTTCCCCCCAACTTTTTTGTTGTGTGGTTTTTGGGTTGTGGGAGCTTAGTGGAGCATTTGTTCCTCCGTGTTATTTGTTCGCACTCTGTCTCTCGGACATACTGTTTTCAGCCCGGGGATTTGTGCTCGGGCCAGCGTAAAGCTAGGTGGTCTTCGGAACGCGAAACACCGGGAAGCAGTTGTCCACCTCGTGGCATGGCCACGGCCTAGCCACTTCCCCCCTGGCTCGTTGGAAGAGCCTAGTGGAGTAGTTGTTCCGCAGTGATATCTGCTCGCACTTTGTCTCTTGAATGAACTGATTTCAACCCGAGTTCATTGCTCGGGCCAGCGTAAAGTAGCGGTTTCCTCGAAAACGCGAAACACCGGAAAAAGTTGTCCGGTGATCGGTCACTTTTGTGGCGCGTAGCCGCAGAGAGGACCGGGGAATCGGCACTCCCACCACGGCGTCCGGTGGGAGACTGGCAACTGTGTGACGCAGACGACGACGACGTCATGGCCCGCACCATGACCGAGTGGGAGAGCATGCTGTTCGGCTCCCACACCAGCGGAGGCGGCGGCGGCGGCCGCACTGTCAGCAGCGACCGGACCAGCAGCGGCGGCTGCACCTGCGGCAGAGACCACCCCAGCAGCGGCGACTGCACCTGCAGCAGCGACCAGACCAGCAGCGGCGACTGCACCTGCAGCAGCGACCACCCCAGCAGCAGCGACTGCACCTGCAGCAGCGACCAATCCAGCAGCGGCGACTGCACCTGCAGCAGCGACCAATCCAGCAGCGGCGACTGCACCTGCAGCAGCAACCAAACGTGCAGCAGCAGCAGCAACCAAACCTGCTCCAGCGACCGGATCTGCAGCAGCGTCCAGACCGGCGGCAACTGCAACGGCAACACCCCCACCGGCACGGACAGCAGCAGCAGCAGCAGCAGCAGCAACAACACCAGCATCCTTTACCCTCGACCTCTGGGTGGAAAGGAGGCAAGAAGATCACGCGTAAGGACGAGGACTATTACCAGTCCATCCAAAAGGATTACGCGGACTACATCAGGGGGACGGAGCTCGTCTGAAGAAGCCGGACCACTTGGCGCAGATCGAGGCGAGTCATCACCCTGATCACCAAGGACCTGAAGACCAAGAAACTGATCCGGCGTCCCCAGGGATACGTTCGAGGAGGGACTGCAGACACTGAAGATCAGAGCCAGGGCCATGTGAGGAGAAGCAACTACGTGGGACGTCCTGCTCGGCTCCGCCGAAGAAGCCAAGAACTTGATCGGCGTGGTTCTGGAGACCAAAACGCTCCAGTTCCACACGGAGTACATGGGCACGAAGAAGGTGAAAATCACGCTGCACGGCGTCCCCATGGACATTGCTGAGGACCACGTGGGCGCCTTCTTCGTCCAATATGGAAGGGTGGCCGGGGAGTCTCCTCGCTGCGGTCCAACGGGATTCCTCACAGGAGACATGACCCTGCAGGTGACCCTGGACAAGGAAAACATCGCCAAAATCCCCAACATCCTCACCTGCAGGGGAGTCGTGCCATCTTCGTCATCGTGGAAGGCAGGAAGCCGTGCTGTTGAGTCTGCGGGTCGGCGGAGCACGTGGCAAAAAGCGTGCCCAACCAAGAATCCGGCCTCAAAGGCCCAACGTGTTAACCAGTCAAGCGGCAACCGGCGGCACAGGCGAAGGATGGCGCAAAACAAGCACAACCCACAGTCTCCCGTGAGCAACAAAGACGGCGAATGGCAGGTGGTGGCCAGGAAGAAAAGCCAAAAACCTTCCCCGGACAATGTGCCGCCACCTGTCAAGACGCCTACCAAGCAGACCCCGGTGGGGCTGTCGACTCCTACCAAACCTAAGGAGTCCCCGGCGAAGGCGCCGGCAAAAACTAAGGGAGGTGTCTCCTCCCAAACAGAAGGCAAGAGGTCCTTCCCCAGCAAATGGAAGTACAAAGGACACCCTCCCTGAAACGTGGAGAGAGGAAGAGGCAGAGGAGCAGCACAACAACACAAGGCCAGGAGAAGGAGCCGGAGCAACGAAAGGAGGCCGCGAGCCGAAAATGCAGCTCTCTACCAGTGTCTCCGGTTAAACAGACTTATGCACTAAAGGTGTAAGAAGTCTTCCTTCTTTTTGCATCCCCGCAAAAAGCCTCCCAGTCCCCAGTCTTTAAACTGACCCCCCTGAAATCATGTACTTTAACCCCCTCTCCCTCCCTCCTCCTCTGTCCACTCCCTCTCGGGCAAAAAAGAAAAACTTCCCTGCCCCAAGGGAAGCACTCCTTAAAGTGAGTGAGGACGTTGCCTCCTGAGTGGTCATCTCAGAGGCGAAAACTATTAAAAGCCCCTGCTGAAGCTGACTTCAGTGGAGGGCAAACCAGTTGAAGATCCTAGAAACTTTCCCCAGGCCCCAGGTGTCATCACCCTGGTGAGGAACACCGGTGGCAACCTGAGGTCTGGGATCACATCCACGAAGCAAAAAGACATTTTGCAAAAGTTACCATGGTTCAGCACAACACACACAGAACTCAAAAAAATGGAAAAATTGTTCGGGGAGGTCCTGTTTTACTCCACCAGTCTCTATAGGGTAGTGAAACTAACCTTACGGACGTTGGCGGCTTTATTGTCTAGACGGACGGATTACGTCCGATGTAGGAACGGGTTCCCTAGGACAGTCCGTCGGGGTCCTATCTGCTAGGGATTTCCGTCCCGTGTGTGACTAGTACTTTTGTTGCATGTTTTTGTTGTTTTTCCTTTTCAGAACCAAATCATGTCTATTAAGATAACCAGCTTAAATGCGAACGGCCTAGGGATCGAGGTAAGGCAGCTCGCCACCAGCTTCATGACCTCTTGTCGTTCGGCGTGGATGTGGCCGCGATCAAGAGACTCACTTTGTTTGCGAAGTCGACTCGTGTGTGCTGTCTAACGACTATGTCGTCTATTCAGCATATGGGAGCCGGCATGCCAGAGGTGTTTCTTTACTGGTAAGCGTACCCTGGATGCGAGGATCGACCTTGTCCATGTCGGTGCCGAGGGCCGGCTGATCGTGGCAGATATTGCAGTGAAAAGCGGGTCGTTCCGGCTGATTGCAGTTTTATGCGCCCAATGTCCCAGGTGAGCGTGTCTCTTTCTTTCGGCTGTTGGAGCCCTTCATGGTGCATTCAACACGGCTAATCTTAGTTGGGGACTGGAATGCCGTCCTAACCCCCAAATGGGATAGAGGAAGGGGGCGCTAGCGGGTGGAGTGGTGATCGTAGCCTGGTTGATCTGATCGGCGAATTTGGTCTCGTCGATGAATGCCGGGTCGATCATCCGGATGGGAGCATGTGGACGTGGACGCATAGTTGGCCTTCTACCCGGGTATCGCGTACCTGGATAGGATGTTAGTCAGAGAAGCCGACATAGACTTCTTAGAATGTCCAACGTTCCACTGGCTAGGCTATAGGACCACAAACTCGTTTGTGCCAGTGTGTTAGACTTTGAGCCTAGGTTGGCTGGTTATTGGAAGTTCAATCAGTCCTTATTGGACAGGCGGGACTTTCGTGACCAGCTGACAAAGCTAGTTCAGCGGGAATTAACTGGGCGAGTCATTGGGAGTAGGTGGTGGGTTAACCTTAAGGACACCATTAGGTCTTTCGCCACCAAATATAGCCAGCGGCTCAACCTAGATAAGGCTGCGGAGGCAAAGACACTTAGTGCTAATTTCACCCGGGCGGAGGCTGGAGGGGATCCCCTAGAGATAGCCTTAGCCAGGAGGCCTGGAGCGTTCGACTAGCGGGCGCTACATGGGTCAGGTGACAGGGCTAAGTTAAGCAAGATGTCTTCCGAAGCTGTAAGACATGGGCGCAGAACTGCGCAAGGAAAGAATTCGCCAGGCCGGCGACCAGTACATTCGAGAGGTACGCGACCCGGAGGGACATCTCCACTAAGGTCCACCAACGACATGTACGAGGCGTTCCGGCAACATTTCGAACACCGGTTACAAAGGAGCCTGGACTCCGTGACGAGGAAGTTTCGCAGCTATTTGGCTGACTTTCCCCGGCTTTTGCCGGCTAAAACGGCTAGCTGCGAAGGGGAGATTACGGAGGACGAAATCTGCGTGGCTTTGAAGAAGGTCGTAGAGGCAGTCATGGGGCTTGGATGGTTTGCCCTATGAAATGCTTGAGGATGTCGCACCTTTTTGTCCCGCTCTTGGCTGTCGTGTTCAACCACTGGTTTCGGCAGGGGGTCCATCCCCGGTCGGATCACCGGGGGCGTGATCACGCTGTTGAAAAAAGGCAAGAAGGTTGGGGAGGGGAACTAGATGATTACAGGCCCATAACTCTGCTAAACACAGAGTTAAAGATTTTGTCCAAGATCCTGACGAATCGCTTGCAGCTAGTTGCCGAGTCTCTGTTGGGACCGGATCAGACTTATTCTGTGAAGGGACGAACAATTCAGAGCAACCTGCACTTGATTCGCACGATCGTAGAGGGTGAAGACGACGATGAGGCCGCGCTGATCAATTTGGATCAGTCCAAGGCATTTGATGAGATTGACCATGGCTACCTGGCTGCTGTCCTGCAGGCCGCCGGATTCAAACCTGACTTCCAGCCGCTGGATTAGCCTTCTGTATCGCTCCCCCAAGGCTGTGGTACAGGTGAACGGGAAGCTGTCAGGCGCTTTCTCCGCGCTGTCTGAGTCAGTCCGACAGGGTTGTCCACTGTCTTCTCTCCTTTACGTCCTGGCGTTGGAGCCCCTCCTTCGCCGGCTAAGGGACGAGACGGGCAGTCCGGTCCCTACGTGGAATCGCAGTCCCTGGCGGAGCTCAGGCCAGGGTTTCCGCGTACGCCGATGACGTAACGACCTTTGTGTCCTCCGCAGGGACATAGGAGGCAGTACAGCAGGCGCTGTACAGTACGAAGGTGACAGGGGCCAGAATTAACTGCGACAAGTCTTCCGGCTTGCAGTTAGGCGCTTGGAAGGGTGTTCCCTCCGGGGCCCTTCGACTGGACGGACGGGCCGGTCAAGCTCCTCGGAGTTTGGTTCGGTCCGGACTTACAGTTGGAGAAAAACTGGTCTGAAGTACTGGCAAAGGTCGGCGCGTCGGTCAAGGTTTGGCGTCGACGAGGTCTCTCCGTGAAGGGCCCGGCGGAGGTGTGCAACACATACCTCTTTCCCATGATCCTTTACCGGCTGTCGGTACTTCCTTTGCGGAAACGATCATGAGAAGGCGCTCGAGCGTTTGCTATTCTCCTGCCTGTGGAGAGGACGCAAACACATGGTCGACAAAGGAGTCTGTTGCCTCCGTCCGTGTCAAGGGGTCTGGGGATGCCACACTTGAGGAGCCACGTGCTCGCTCGAGGTTGGCATTTCTCAGGCGCGCGTTGGAGGAGAAGATCCGGTTGCTTGCGGGAGCATTGAGGACATGTTCCCTTGCCTTACCATCGCTCCCCCATTCCTATGGCCGGCCGTCGGGCCTTGGGTGAAATTCCTGCTCGAATGTCTGGCGGCCTTACAGGCCATTCCACGGTCCAGTGACCTTTCACAGCCTAGGAAACTCTTCTATCGGGGATTAGTGGAGGGGGGTGCCGTGAAGGATAAGCTGTGGAGTAAGCTCGGCATGTCGGAGTGGAGTACCGCTCTCATTGGTCTTGGGCGCCAGGTGCGGATTGGCTCAGCAACTCTGAGTTTTCTCCTGACCTGGCGATTGGCTCGGAATGGTTTGTCGCTCAATGACAAGCGTTTCGCAATGGGCCTAGCGGATTTGCCAGATTGTGAACGTTGCAACCTTGGAATTAAGGAGACGTCGGCGCACGCCTTCTTCCATTGTTCGCGCGTTCGCCCGTTGTGGGCGCGTGTCGGCGAGTTGACTGCTCGTATCTCGCCGCGGGAGCTTGTGCTCATTGATCGCGCATACGCTGTGGACAATGTGTCGCCCGTACTCTGGTGTGAAGCGGATGGTGTTTCTGTCGCTACTGGCCACGGCTAGAATGGTGATTTGGATGACGCGTCTGGAGGAAGTCTTGCGGGGAGGTCGTCTTTCGGATCGGGATCTAATCCGATATTTTGAGCACCAGCTCAAAATGAAGATTAGAACTGAACGGAAACGGCTGCACCCGACAGACTTTAGCAAAAGGTGGATATATGCAGCGAGCCTGGTTCGTGTGACCGGGAGCTAACCTTGATTTTCTTTTTTAGTTCTGCCAAGTCACATCGGGGTGGATTCCTCTGGAACCCTCCCGCGGTTAAGGTTAGCTTTCTTTTGTATACCTAGTTAATGTGAGTGGATGTATTTGTCCTAGCCTGTTCCCGGCTCCATTGCTTTTGTTATGATCAGTTCGAGATTCCCACTGTCCATTATTATCTTGTCCCGTTTTATTCTCGGCTGGGTCAGCCTTATATATTCTCCAGTCCAATTTATTTTTGTGCCAACTTCTCCCATTCCCCTTAGAAAGAGAGCGGCTTGAGATTTTGTCTCTACAGGCAGAATACAGTGGCCTCTTTAATTACACGAGGGGGTGTGTTTGGGTCTTACCCCAACATTTTGTATAAATATTCATTTGAAATTGTTTTTTGTTTTGGGGATTTTTTGTTTCTTCATACCCTCCCCATCATATAATCTCATGTACAAATGTTAAAATCTATTTTTGTACTATAATTGTAAATAGTCACAAATTTTTTTATGTACAAATTTTAAAATCTATTTTTGTAAATAATGCAAATTTTTTATGTACATTTGGGGCGTTTTGTGGAGTCCCAGTATGTTTTTGCGATATTTTGGTGCTAGATAAGTACAGTGTTGATGGACAAATTCTTCATGGTGAATGAGAATCATTGTAACGTACGCATGGGTCGTGATTCTGATTAGCTAGGTATAGGACATAGTAACTGAAGACCACCCCAAGTTTTGTTCCCCCTCCCACCTTTCGGCCTTGAGCCATAATTCATGTAAAAATGAATAAATAAAACCAACCCTTTCCCCCCCAACTTTTTGTTGTGTGGTTTTTGGGTTGTGGGAGCTTAGTGGAGCATTTGTTCCTCCGTGTTATTTGTTCACTCTGTCTCTCAGACATACTGTTTTCAGCCCGAGTTTATTGCTCGGGCCAGCGTAAAGTAATTGGTCTTGAACGCGAAACACGGGAAACAGTTGTCCACCTCGTGTTTTCAGCACAACCTATGCTCCCCCTGTTCGTTGGAAGAGCCTAGTGGAGTGTAGTTGTTTTGCAGTGATATCTGCTCGCACTTTGTCTCTTGGACAACTGATTTCCAGCCCGAGTTCATTGCTCGGGCCAGCGTAAAGTAGCGGTTTCCTCGAAAACGCAGGAAACACCGGAAAGAAGTTGTCCGGTGATCGGTCACTTTTGTGGCATGGCCACAGAAGGACCGGGAAGTCGGCACTCCCACCACGGCATCGGTGGGAGACAGCAGCTGTGTGACGCAGACGACGACGACGTCATAGCCCGCACCATGACCGAGTGGGAGAGCATGCTGTTCAGCTCCCCACCAGCGGAGGCAGCAGCGGCGGCCACGCAGCTCGGCGGCGACCGGACCAGCAGCGGCGACTGCACCTGCAGCGAAGAAGAGACCACCCCAGCAGCGGCGACTGCACCTGCAGCAGCGACCAGACCAGCAGCGGCGACTGCACCTGCAGCAGCGACCACCCAGCAGCGGCGACTGCACCTGCAGCAGCGACCAATCCAGCAGCGGCGACTGCTGCTGCAGCAGCGACCAATCCAGCAGCAGCGACTGCACCGGCACCAGCAACCAAACGTGCAGCAGCAGCAGCAACCAAACC
>JBBBDQ010020424.1:0-17740 GCA_037127315.1 Ascarosepion bandense | reverse complement strand
CCTCTATTAAAAAACCTTTATTGAATTTCCCGAAAGTAGGACGATGCATTGTTATTGGCTATAATCTTGCACCTTTAATGATTTTTCACATTGAACGTATTATATGAAGTGAGAAAACTAAATAGAGTGAATATCATTTAAAAATTCATATTTACGACGCTACAAAGAGAAATCATTCATCCTTCCTCATTTAAAAATCTTTATTGAATCTCCTGGAAAGTAGGACGATGCATTGTTATTGGCTATAATCTTGCACCTTTAATGATTTTTCACATTGAAACGTATTATATAATGAGAAAAACTAAATAGAGTGAATACCATTAAAAAATTCATATTTACGACGCTACAAAGAGAGTCCATTCATCCGTCCTCTATTAAAAAACCTTATTGAATCTCCGGAAAGTAGGACGATGCATTGTTATTGGCTATAATCTTGCACCTTTAATGATTTTTCACATTGAACGTATTATATGAAGTGAACGTAAATCCAAATAGAGTGAATATCATTAAAAAATTCATATTTACGACGCTACAAAGGAGAGTCCATTCATCCTTCCTCTATCAAAAAACCTTTATTGAATCTCCGGAAAGTAGCACGATGCATTATTGTTGGCTATAATCTTGCACCTTTAATGATTTTTCACATTGAACGTATTATATGAAGTGAGAAAAACTAAATAGAGCATTATCATTAAAAAAATTCATATTTACGACGCTAAAAAGAGAGTCCATTCATCCTTCCTCTACTGAAAAACCTTATTGAATCTCCGGAAAGTAGGACGATGCATTGTTATTAATATAATCTTGGCACCTTTAATGATTTTTCACATTGAACGTATTATATGAAGTGAGAAAAAACTAAATAGAGTGACTATCATTAAAAAAATCATATTTACGACGCTACAAAGAGAGTCCATTCATCCTTCTATTAAAAAACCTTTATTGAATCTCCGGAAAGTAGGACGATGCATTGTTTTTGGCTATAATCTTGCACCTTTAATGATTTTTAACATTGAACGTATTATATGAAGTGTGAAAAACTAAATAGAGTGACTATCATTAAAAAATTCATATATTTACGACGCTACAAAGAGAGTCCATTCATCCTTCCTCTAGTAAAAAACCTTTATTGAATCTCCGGAAAGTAGGACGATGCATTGTTATTGGCTATAATCTTGCACCTTTAATGATTTTTCACATTGAACGTACTATATGAAGTGAGAAACTAAATAGAGTGACTATCATTAAAAAATTCATATTTACGACGCTACAAAGAGAGTCCATTCATCCTTCCTCTAGTAAAAACCTTTATTGAATTTCCGAAAGTAGGACGATGCATTGTTATTGGCTATAATCTTGCACCTTTAATGATTTTCACATTGAATGTATTATATGAAGTGAGAAGAAAACTAAATAGAGTGAATATCATTAAAAATTCAGGATACGACGCTACAAAGAGAGTCCATTCATCCTTCCTCTACTAAAAAAAACTTTATTGAATCTCCGGAAAGTAGGACGAGTCAATGTTATTGGATATAATCTTGCACCTTTAATGATTTTTCACATTGAACGTATTATATGAGTGAGAAAAACTAAATAGAGTGAATATCATTAAAAAAATTCATATTTACGACGCTGAGAAAAGAGAGTCAATTCATCCTTGCTCTATTAAAAACCTTTATTGAATCTCCGGAAAGTAGAACGATGCATTGTCATTGGCTATAATCTTGACCTTTAATGATTTTTCACATTGAACGTATTATATGAAGTGAGAAAAAACTAAATAGAGTGAATATCATTAAAAATTCATATTTACGACGCTACAAAGAGAGTCCATTCATCCTTCCTCTATCAAAAAACCTTTATTGAATCTCCGAAAGTAGGACGATGCATTGTTATTGGCTATAATCTTGCACCTTTAATGATTTTTCACATTGAACGTATTATATGAAGTGAGAAAAAACTAAATAGAGTGAATATCATTAAAAAATTCATATTTACGACGCTACAAAGAGAGTCCATTCATCTGTCCTCTATTAAAAACCTTTATTGAATCTCCGGAAAGCAGGACGATGCATTGTTATTGGCTATAATCTAGTAACTTTAATGATTTTTCACATTGAACGTATTATATGAAGTGAGAAAACCAAATAGAGTGAATATCATTAAAAAATTCATATTTACGACGCTACAAAGAGAGTCCATTCATCCTTCCTCTATTAAAAAACCTTTATTGAATCTCCGGAAAGTAGGACGATGCATTGTTATTGGCTATAATCTTGCACCTTTAATGATTTTTCACATTGAACGTATTATATGAAGTGAGAAAAACTAAAATAGAGTGAATATCATTAAAAAATTCATATTTACGACGCTACAAAGAGAGTCCATTAATGCTTCCTCTATTAAAAAACCTTTATTGAATCTCCGGAAAGTAGGACGATGCATTGTTATTGGCTATAATCTTGCACCTTTAATGATTTTTCACATTGAACGTATTATATGAAGTGAAAAACTAAATGAGTGAATATCATTAAAAAATTCATATTTACGACGCTACAAAAGAGTCCATTCATCCTTCCTCTATCAAAAAACCTTTATTGAATCTCCGAAAAAGTAGGACGATGCATTGTTATTGGCTATAATCTTGCACCTTTAATGATTTTTCACATTGAACGTATTATATGAAGTGGAGAAAACTAAATAGAGTGAATATCATTAAAAAATTCATATTTACGACGCTACAAAGAGAGTCCATTCATCCTTCCTCTATTAAAAAACCTTTATTGAATCTCCGGAAAGTAGGACGATGCATTGTTATTGGCTATAATCTTGCACCTTTAATGTTTTTTCACATTGAACGTATTATATGAAGCAAGAAAAATCCAAAATAGAGTGAATATCATTAAAAAATTCATATTTACGACGCTACAAAGAGAGTCCATTCATCCTTCCTCTATTAAAAAACCTTTATTGAATCTCCGGAAAGTAGGACGATGCATTGTTATTGGCTATAATCTTGCACCTTTAATGATTTTTCACATTGAACGTATTATATGAAGTGAGAAAACTAAATAGAGTGAATATCATTAAAAAAATTCATATTTACGACGCTACAAAGAGAGTCCATTCATCCTTCCTCATTTAAAAATCTTTATTGAATCTCCGGAAAGTAGGACGATGATGAATTGTTATTAATATAATCTTGCACCTTTAATGATTTTTCACATTGAACGTATTATATGAAGTGAGAAAACTAAATAGAGTGAATATCATTAAAAAAATTCATATTTACGACGCTACAAAGAGAGTCCATTCATCCGTCCTCTATTAAAAAACTTTATTGAATCTCCGGAATGTAGGACGATGCATTGTTATTGGCTATAATCTTGCACCTTTAATGATTTTTCACATTGAACGTATTATATGAAGTGAGAAAAACTAAATAGAGTGACTATCATTAAAAATCATATTTACGACGCTACAAAGAGAGTCCATTCATCCTTCCGTTATTAAAAAACCTTTATTGAATCTCCGGAAAGTAGGACGATGCATTGTTATTGGCTATAATCTTGCACCTTTAATGATTTTTCACATTGAACGTATTATATGAAGTGAGAAAAACTAAATAGAGTGAATATCATTAAAAAATTCATATTTACGACGCTACAAAGAGAGTCCATTCATCCTTCCTCATTTAAAAATCTTTATTGAATCTCCGGAAAGTAGGACGGATGCATTGTTAGTTGGCTATAATCTTGCACCTTTAATGATTTTTCACATTGAACGTATTATATGAAGTGAGAAAAACTAAACAGAGTGAATATCATTAAAAATTCATATTTACGACGCTGTAAAGACAGTCCATTCATCCTTCCTCTATTAAAAAACCTTTATTGAATCTCCGGAAAGTAGGACGATGCATTGTTATTGGCTATAATCTTGCACCTTTAATGATTTTTCACATTGAACGTATTATATGAAGTGAGAAAAACTAAATAGAGTGAATATCATTAAAAATTCATATTTACGACGCTACAAAGACAGTCCATTCATCCTTCCTCTATTAAAAACCTTTTATTGAATCTCCGGAAAGTAGGACGATGCATTGTTATTGGCTATAATCTTGCACCTTTAATGATTTTTCACATTGAACGTATTATATGAATTGAGAAAACTAAATAGAGTGAATATCATTAAAAAATTCATATTTACGACGCTACAAAAGACAGTCCATTCATCCTTCCTCTATTAAAAAACCTTTATTGAATCTCCGGAAAGTAGGACGATGCATTGTTATTGGCTATAATCTTGCACCTTTAATGATTTTTCACATTGAACGTATTATATGAAGTGAGAAAACTAAATAGAGTGAATATCATTAAAAATTCATATTTACGACGCTACAAAGAGAGTCCATTCATCCTTCCTCTACTAAAAACCTTTATTGAATCTCCGAAAGTAGGACGATGCATTGTTATTGGCTATAATCTTGCACCTTTAATGATTTTTCACATTGAACGTATTATATGAAGTGAGAAAACTAAATAGAGTGAATATCATTAAAAAATTCATATTTACGACGCTACAAAGAGAGTCCATTCATCCGTCCTCTATTAAAAAAACTTTTATTGAATCTCCGGAATGTAGGACGATGCATTGTTATTGGCTATAATCTTGCACCTTTAATGATTTTTCACATTGAACGTATTATATGAAGTGAGAAAAACTAAATAGAGTGACTATCATTAAAAAATTCATATTTACGACGCTACAAAGAGAGTCCATTCATCCTTCCGTTATTAAAAAACCTTTATTGAATTTCCGGAAAGTAGGACGATGCATTGTTATTGGCTATAATCTTGCACCTTTAATGATTTTTCACATTGAACGTATTATATGAAGTGAGAAAAACTAAATAGAGTGAATATCATTAAAAAAATTCATATTTACGACGCTACAAAGAGAGTCCATTCATCCTTCCTGGCTTAAAAATCTTTATTGAATCTCCGGAAAGTAGGACGATGCATTGTTATTGGCTATAATTCCTGCACCTTTAATGATTTTTCACATTGAACGTATTATATGAAGTTGAGAAAAAACTAAACAGAGTGAATATCATTAAAAAATTCATATTTACGACGCTACAAAGACAGTCCATTCATCCTTCCTCTATTAAAACCTTTATTGAATTTGAAAGTAGGACGATGCATTGTTATTGGCTATAATCTTGCACCTTTAATGATTTTTCACATTGAACGTATTATATGAAGTGAGAAAAACTAAATAGAGTGAATATCATTAAAAAATTCATATTTACGACGCTACAAAGACAGTCCATTCATCCTTCCTCTATTAAAAACCTTTATTGAATCTCCGGAAAAAGCAGGACGATGCATTGTTATTGGCTATAATCTTGCACCTTTAATGATTTTTCACATTGAACGTATTATACATAACTGAGAAAAACTAAATAGAGTGAATATCATTAAAAAAATTCATATTTACGACGCTACAAAGACAGTCCATTCATCCTTCCTCTATTAAAAACCTTTATTGAATTTCCGAAAGTAGGACGATGCATTGTTATTGGCTATAATCTTGCACCTTTAATGATTTTTCACATTGAACGTATTAAGTATGAAGTGAGAAAACTAAATAGAGTGAATATCATTAAAAAATTCATATTTACGACGCTACAAAGAGAGTCCATTCATCCTTCCTCTACTAAAACCTTTATTGAATCGGAAAGTAGGACGATGCATTGTTATTGGCTATAATCTTGCACCTTTAATGATTTTTCACATTGAACGTATTATATGAAGGAGAAAAACTAAATAGAGTGAATATCATTAAAAAATCTATATTTACGACGCTACAAAGAGAGTCCATTCATCGTCCTCTATTAAAAAACTTTATTGAATCTCCGGAAAGTAGGACGATGCATTGTTATTGGCTATAATCTTGCACCTTTAATGATTTTTCACATTGAACGTATTATATGAAGTGAGAAAAACTAAATAGAGTGAATATCATTAAAAAATTCATATTTACGACGCTACAAAGAGAGTCCATTCATCCTTCCTCTATTAAAAACCTTTATTGAATCTCCGGAAAGTAGCACGATGCATTGTTATTGGCTATAATCTTGCACCTTTAATGATTTTTCAAGCATTGAACTCATTATATGAAGTGAGAAAATCAAATAGAGTGACTATCATTAAAAAATTCATATTTACGACGCCAGAAAGAGAGTACATTCATCCTTCCTCTATTAAAAAACCTTTATTGAATTCCGGAATGTAGGACGATGCATTGTTATTGGCTATAATCTTGCACCTTTAATGATTTTTCACATTGAACCTATTATATGAAGTGAGAAAACTAAATAGAGTGAATATCATTAAAAAATTCATATTTACGACGCTACAATGAGAGTCCATTCATCCTTCCTCTACTAAAAAACCTTTATTGAATCTCCGAAAGTAGGACGATGCATTGTTATTGGCTATAATCTTGCACCTTTAATGATTTTTCACATTGAACGTATTATATGAAGTGAGAAAACTAAATAGAGTGAATATCATTAAAAAATCTATATTTATGACGCTACAAAGAGAGTCCATTCATCCTTCCTGTACAAAAACCTTTTATTGAATCTCCGAAAGTAGGACGATGTATTGTTATTGGCTATAATCTGCACCTTTAATGATTTTTCACATTGAACTGTATTATATGAAGTGAGAAAAACTAAATAGAGTGAATATCATTAAAAAATTCATATTTACGACGCTACAAAGAGAGTCCATTCATCCTTCCTCACTAAAAAACCTTTTATTGAATTCTCCGGAAGTAGACGATGCATTGTTATTGGCTATAATCTTAAACCTTTAATGATTTTTCACATTGAACGTATTATGGAAGTGAGAAAATTAAATAGAGTGAAATACTTCATTAAAAAACGAAGTATTTACGACGCTACAAAGAGAGTCCATTCATCTTTCCTATTAAAAAACCTTTATTGAATCTCCGGAAAGTAGGACGATGCATTGTTATTGGCTATAATCTTGCACCTTTAATGATTTTTCATATTGAACGTATTATATGAAGTGAGAAAACTAAATAGAGTTAATATCATTAAAAAATTCATATTTACGACGCTACAAAGAGAGCTCCGGCCCATCCTTCCTCTATTAAAAACCTTATTGAATCTCTGGAAAGTAGGACGATGCATTGTTATTGGCTATAATCTTGCACCTTTTAATGATTTTTCACATTGAACGTATTGTATGAAGTGAGAAACTAAATAGAGTGAATATCATTAAAAAATTCATTTATTGACGTACACAAAGAGAGTCCATTCATCCTTCCTCTATTAAAAAACCTTTATTGAATCTCCGAAAGTAGGACGACGCATTGTTATTGGCTATAATCTTGCACCTTTAATGATTTTTCACATTGAACGTATTATATGAAGTGAGAAAAACTAACAGAGTGAATATCATTAAAAAATTCATATTTACGACGCGCTACAAAGAGAGTCCATTCATCCTTCCCCATTAAAAAACCTTTATTGAATCTCCGGAAAGTAGGACGATGCATTGTTATTGGCTATAATCTTGCACCTTTAATGATTTTTCACATTGAACGTATTATATGAAGTGAGAAAACCAACAGAGTTAATATCATTAAAAAATTCATTTACGACGCTACAAAGAGAGCCCATTCATCCTTCCTCTATTAAAACCTTTATTGAATCTCCGGAAAAGTAGGACGATGCATTGTTATTGGCTATAATCTTGCACCTTTAATGATTTTTCACACGGAATGTATTATATGGCTAGAGAAAAACCAAACAGAGTGAATATCATTAAAAATTCATATTTACGACGCTACAAAGAGAGTCCATTCATCCTTCCTCTCATTAAAAAACCTTTATTGAATTTCCGGAAAGTAGGACGATGCATTGTTATTATTATAATCTTGCACCTTTAATGATTTTTCACATTGAACGTATTATATGAAGTGAGAAAAAAACTAAATAGAGTGAATATCATTAAAAAAATTCATATTTACGACGTTAAGCAAAGAATAAAAAGATGGACTAAATATAAGGGGGAACAGAATGAATATAAGAGAGTCCATTCATCCTTCCTCTATTAAAAAACCTCATTGAATCTCCGGAATGTAGCAGCTTTACGCATTGTTATTGGCTATAATCTTGCACCTTTAATGATTTTTCACATTGAACCTATTATATGAAGTGAGAAAATTAAATAGAGTGAATATCATTAAAAATTCATATTTACGACGCTACAAAGAGAGTCCAGGCATTCATCCTTTCCTCAATAAAAAACCTTTATTGAATCTCCGGAAAGTAGGACGACGTATTGTTATTGGTTATAATCTTGCACCTTTAATGATTTTTCACATTGAACGTATTATATGAAGTGAGAAAAACTAAAGTAGAGTGAATATCATTAAAAAAATTCATATTTACGACGCTACAAAGAGAGTCCATCTATCCTTCCTCTATTAAAAAACCCTTATTGAATCTCCGGAAAGTAGCACGATGCATTGCACAGGCTATAATCTTGCACCTTTAATGATTTTTCACATTGAACCTATTATATGAAGTGAGAAAACTAAATAGAGTGACTATCATTAAAAAATCTGTTATTTACGACGCCAGAAAGAGTACATTCATCCTTCCTCTATTAAAAAACCTTATTGAATCTCCGGAATGTAGGACGATGATTGTTATTGGCTATAATCTTGCACCTTTAATGATTTTTCGTTGAACCTATTATATGAAGCAGAAAACTGTGCCGAGTGAATATCATTAAAAATTCATATTTGCCAGACGCTACAATGAGAGTCCATTCATCCTTCCTCTACTAAAACCTTTATTGAATTTCTCCGAAAGTAGGACGATGCATTGTTATTGGCTATAATCTTGCACCTTTAATGATTTTTCACATTGAACGTATTATATGGAAGCGGAGAAAACTAAATAGAGTGAATATCATTAAAAAATTCATATTTACGACGCTACAAAGAGAGTCTTATTCATCCTTCTATTAAAAACCTTTATTGAATCTCCGGAAAGTAGGACGATGCATTATTATTAATATAATCTTGCACCTTTTAATGATTTTTCACATTGAACGTATTATATGAAGTAGAAAACTAAATATGAATATCGTTAAAAAATTCATATTTACGACGCTACAAAGAGAGTCCGTTCATCCTTCCTCTACTAAAAACCTTTATTGAATCTCCTATAGGACGATGCATTGTTATTGGCTATAATTTTGCACCTAATGATTTTTCACATTGAACGTATTATGCGAAGTGAGAAAAACTAAATAGAGTGAATATCATTAAAAAATTCATATTTACGACGCTACAAAGAGAGTCCATTCATCCTTCCTCTATTAAAACCATTGAATTCCAGATGACAAATACATATTATAATTCGCACCTTTAATGATTTTTCACATTGAACGTATTATATGAAGTGAGAAAACTAAATAGAGTTAATATCATTAAAAAATTCATATTTACGACGCTACAAAGAGAGCCTATCTATCCTTCCTCTATTAAAAAACCTTTATTGAATCTCCGGAAAGTAGGACGATGCATTAGTATTTATTATAATCTTGCACCTTTAATGATTTTTCACATTGAACGTATTATATGAAGTGAGAAAACTAAATATAGTGAATACTATTAAAAAATTCATATTTACGATGCCACAAAGAGAGTCCATTCATCCTTCCTCTATTAAAAACCTTTATTGAATCTCCGAAAGTAGGACGATGCATTGTTATTGGCTATAATCTTGCACCTTTAATGATTTTTCACATTGAACGTATTATATGAAGTGAGAAAACTAAATAGAGTTAATATCATTAAAAAATTCATATTTACGACGCTACAAAGAGAGCCCATTCATCCTTCCTCTATTAAAAAACCTTTATTGAATTTCCGGAAAGTAGACGATGCATTGTTATTGGCTATATCTTGCACCCTTAATGATTTTTCACATTGAACGTATTATAAGGAAGTGAGAAAAACTAAATAGAGTGAATATCATTAAAAAATTCATATTTACGACGCTACAAAGAGAGTCCATTCATCCTTCCTCTCTATTAAAAACCCTTATTGAATCTCCGAAAGTAGGACGATGCATTGTTATTGGCTATAATCTTGCACCTTTAATGATTTTTCACATTGAACGTATTATATGAAGTGAGAAAAACTAAATAGAGTGAATATCATTAAAAAATTCATATTTACGACGCTACAAAGAGTCCATTCATCCTTCCTCTATTAAAAAACCTTTATTGAATCTCCGGAAAGTAGGACTATACGCATTGTTATTGGCTATAATCTTGCACCTTTAATGATTTTTTTCACATTGAACGTATTATATGAAGTGAGAAAAAAACTAAATAGAGTTAATATCATTAAAAAAAATTCATATTTACGACGCTACAAAGAGGTGCCCATTCGTCCTTCCTCTATTAAAAAACCTTTATTGAATCTCCGAAAGTAGGACGATGCATTGTTATTGGCTATAATCTTGCACCTTAATGATTTTTCACATTGAACGTATTATATGAAGTGAGAAAACTAAATAGAGTGAATATCATTAAAAATCATATTTTTACGACGCTACAGAGAGTCCATTCATCCTTCCTCTATTAAACCTTATTGAAATCTCCGAAAGTAGACGATGCATTGTTATTGGCTATAATCTTTGCACCTTTACGATTTTTCACATTGAACGTATTATATGAAGTGAGTAAAAACTAAATAGAGTGAATATCATTAAAAAAAATTCATATTTACGACGCTACAAAGAGAGGTTCAACAATCTTCTCTGTTATTAAAAACCTTTATTAAATCGAAAGTAGTATCGGATGCAGTTGTTATTGGCTATAATCTTGCACCTTTAATGATTTTTCACATTGAACCTATTATATGAAGTGAGAAAAACTAAATAGAGTGAATATCATTAAAAAATTCATATTTACCGACGCTACAAAGAGAGTCCATTCATCCTTCCTCTACTAAAACCTTTATTGAATCTCCGAAAGTAGGACGATGCATTGTTATTGGCCATAATCTTGCACCTTTTTAATGATTTTTCACATTGAACGTATTATATGAAGTGAGAAAACTAAATAGAGTGAATATCATTAAAAATTCATATTTACGACGCTACAAAGAGAGTCCATTCATCCTTCCTCTATTAAAAACCTTTATTGAATCTCTCCGAAAGTAGGACGATGCATTGTTATTGGCTATAATCTTGCACCTTTAATGATTTTTCACATTGAACGTATTATATGAAGTGAGAAAAAACTAAATAGAGTGAATATCATTAAAAAATCTATATTTACGACGCTACAAAGAGAGTCCATTCATCCTTCCCCTACTAAAAACCTTTATTGAATCTCCGGAAAGTAGGACGATGCATTGTTATTGGCTATAATCTTGCACCTTTAATGATTTTTCACATTGAACGTATTATATGAAGTGAGAAAACTAAATAGAGTTAATATCATTAAAAAATTCATATTTACGACGCTACAAAGAGAGTCTATCTATCCTTCTATTAAAAAAACCTTTATTGAATCTCCGGAAAGTAGGACGATGCATTGTTATTGGCTATAATCTTGCACCTTTAATGATTACATTGAACGTATTATATGAAGTGAGAAAACTAAATAGAGGAATACTATTAAAAAATTCATATTTACGACGCTACAAAGAGAGTCCATTCATCCTTCCTCTATTAAAAAAACCTTTATTGAATCTCCGAAAGTAGGACGATGCATTGTTATTGGTTATAATCTTGCACCTTTAATGATTTTTCACATTGAACGTATTATATGAAGTGAGAAAACTAAATAGAGTTAATATCATTAAAAAATTCATATTTACGACGCTACAAAGAGAGTCCATTCATATCCTTCCTTATTAAAAAACTCGGTTGAATCTCCGGAAAGTAGGACGATGTATTGTTATTATTATAATCTTGCACCTTTAATGATTTTTCACATTGAACGTATTATATGAAGTGAGAAAACTAAATAGAGTGAATACCATTAAAAAATTCATATTACGATTGCCAAAGAGAGTCCATTCATCCTTCCCTCTATTAAAAAACCTTTATTGAATCTCCTGAAAGTAGTGACTGATGCATTGTTATTGGCTATAATCTTGCACTTAATGTATTTTTCACATTGGATGTATTATATAATATATTCAACAGAGTGAATATCATTATAAATTTCATATTTACGACGCTGCTGCTATGTCCATTCTTTTCCTTACCAAAATGTTTCATTGAATTTGAACAGTGACGATGCACTGGTGCGTCGGCTTGAATCTTGGAAATTTATATATGGTTCCCGTTGAACATGTAACATTAAGAGAGCAAAACTTAATTTAGTGAATATCATTAAGAAGTTACACGATGAATTCGTGCTGTTTGAATGTTGCTCATTCTAATGGTGGTTTTATTGAATATGTGATATAAAGGGATAAAAACTAAACATGAATATAAGTATTTTATATTAAAAGCGCTACAACCGTTGCCCATTCATCTTTCCTCTACTGAAAATGTTTTGAATCCCCAGAACCTGGGACGATTCATTTGGTATTGGTTTAACCTTGCAAATTTTATGGTGGTCGACATTGAACAAGTGAGATGAAGAAAGACAAAATAAACACAGTTAATACTTCTATTAAGTATTTCATCCTTACGAGGCTACCATGAATTCATTCGTCTTCCCATTCGTAAAATATTTCACCCGGAAACAGGACGACGGCATTGGTATTTGTTCTAATATAGCATATTTAAGAATTTCGTATTTACGACGACACAAGTCGAGTCCGTTGATCCTTTCACTGAAAATGATTCATTGAATCTCTCCGAAACAGGAAGATGTGAAATGGTACGGTTTGGATCTTGCACATTTAATGGTGGTTTACATTGAACATGTGATATAAAGATAGCAAAACTAAACAGTGAATATAATTAAGTATTTTATATTAACGACGCTACAACTCATTCATCCTTCCGCTATTGAAAATGTTACTTGAATCTCCAAAACAGGACAATAAATATATTCGTTTAAAGAAAAGCATTTTATAGTGGTCGATATTGGAAAAAAGTGAGATGAAGAAAAAAATAAAACACAGTTAATATCATTATGTATTTAATCCATACGACGTTGCCAAGCTGACTCCGTTCATCCTTCGTTTCGGAAAATATTTCATTAGATCTTTGGGAACAGGGGAAGATGCATTTACATTGGTTTGAATATTGCATATTTAATGTTGGTTTACATTAAACATGACGTGAAAAAAAGAGAAAAACTAAACAGCAAATATCATAAAGAATTTTCATATTTACGACGTGCTACAAGATGAGTCTATTCATCCTTCTACCGAAAATGTTTCATTGAATCTTCACATTGTTGTTGTTTAGCGGTGGTTCATATTAAATGTGACATGAAGAGAGAAAAAATCCAACATAGTGCATGTCATTAAGAATTTCATATTTATGACGCTACAAGGCGAGTCTATTTATCCCTTCGTTATTTAAAATCTTTCAATAATCATAGAAACAAAGACGATGCATCTGTGTCTGTTCGAATCTTGCACATTTAATGGTGTCTACATTGAACATGTGCCTTGAAGAGGAGTACAACTAAATTTAGTGAATATCATTAAGATTTTAGAGACGATGATTTCTTGTGTTGTTTTGAATGTTGCACATTTAATGATGGTTTACATTAAACATGTACATAAACAGAGCAAAATTATTCAAAAACAGTGAATATCATTAAGAAATTCCCATTGAACATATGACATTATGAGAGCAAACCCAAACATAGTGAATACCATTAATCATTTCATATTTACGACCCAACAAGGCGAGCATTATTCCTTCCTCTACTGAAAATGTTACAGTGAAACAGGAGTAGTATTGCTGTTGATATCAACCTTGTACATTTAATGGTGGTTCACATTAAACATGTAACATGAAAAAGAGCAAATCTAAACAAAATGAATATTATTAAGTTTTTCGTATTTATGTCGCCATGAAAGCGAGTTCAATCATTCTTTCTTTACTGAAAATGATTCATTAAATATCCGGAAATAGGCATTAGATGTACTGATGTTCGTTTGAATCTTGCACATGTAATGGTGGTTCACATTGGTCTTGTAACGTAAAGCGAGTAAAACTAAACACAGCGAATATTATTAGGAAATTAGACAAGCGACGCTAGTAAGCAAGTCATTTCCATCCTTCTCACTGGTACCAGTTTCATCGAATTCGCAAAAAGAACAATGCATTATGTTAAAAATTTTCACATTTAATATGTGTTCCTAATGAACAGGATATGTGGAAAGCAAAACTAAATTCCGTGAATATAATAAAGTTTATATTTACGACGCTACAAGGCGAGTATATTATTTTATTTCTTCATTTCAGGCATCATCGAATCTCCGCAAAAAGAAACAATGCATTGGTGTTGGGTAAATCTTTTCACATTTAATAGTGGTTCCCAATGAACATGTGATATGTGGAAAGCAAAACTAAATTCCGTGAATATAATAAAGCTTTTCATATTTACGACGCTACAAGGCGAGTATATTATTCATTTCTCTACTGAAAAAATGTTTCAGAATGAATCTCCGCAAAGGAACAATGCATTGGTGTTAAAATCTTTTCATATTTAATAGTGGTTCCCAATGAACATGCATATGTGGAAAGCAAAACCAAATTCCAGAATATAATAAAGCTTTTCATATTTACGACGCTACAAGGCGAGTATATTCATTTCTCTACTGAAAATGTTTCATCGAATCTCCGCAAAAAAGGAACAATGCATTGGTGTTGGGCAAATTTTTCACATTTAATAGTGGTTCAATGAACATGGATATGTGGAAAGCAAAACTAAATTCGTGAATATAATAAAGCTTTTCATATTTTACGATGCCACAAGGCGAGTATATTATTCATTTTCACTGGAAAAATGTTTCATTGAATCGCAAAAAGGAACAATGCATTGGTGTTGGGTAAATCTTTCACATTTATGCAGTGGCTCCAATGAACATGTGATATGGAAAGCAACCAAATTCCGTGAATATAATAAAGCTTTTCATATTTACGACGCTACAAGGCGAGTATATTATTCATTTCTCTACTGAAAATGTTTCATTGAATCTCTGGAAACAGGCAAGATGTATCTGTCTCATTGAATCTTGCACATTTAATAGTAGTTCACATTATATGTTATCTGAAAGGAGCAAATTCGAATACAGTGGAATATCATTAAGAATTTCATATTATGACGCTTTTCAGAAAGCGAGTCCATTTATCATGTCATCAGTGTTGTTTTATTGAATGGAACAGGGAGTAGGTATTGCTGTCGATTTCAACCTTTACATATTCGGAGCATGGACAATGCATTATGTTGTTTGAATCTTGCACATTTAATGGTGGTTCACATTGAACATGGACATAAGGAGAGTAAAAAAATACAGCTAATATCATTCAGAATTTCATATTTACGACGCTGCAAGTACAGTCCATTCAGCCTTAATCAGAGGAAAATGTTTCATTGAAATCTAGTAAATACGTATTGTATTTTTTAATATTGCAATATTTACCCAGAGTTCACATTGAACCTGTGACATGAAGTGGTCATCAGACAACGACGCTTCCAAGGCGTGTCCATTTACCCTTCCTCTAATAGAATTTCATATTTGTGTTGCTAAAATTGTGACCGGTCACTAATTGTAATGGATTCAAACACAGTAGCTGGTCTTCAAGTTTGTTGTCAAACTTGTTCTTCTTGCCCACTCTTGTGAATTTTAATCCCAAGGATTTCACGCTGAAATCTTGCTAGCTGTCTCTTTACTGGTTAACGAAACCGACGTACACGTTTAATGAAAACGACACCAAAATAAATTGAATGTAGCCTGAATAAGTTGCGGAAAATGTCTTTATATATATATATATATAAAAAAAAGAAACAAAAAGAAATAGAATATAACAAAAAACAAAATAAAAATATAACAATATATAATAATCCAATCTAAGTTTTTAAATATTAAATGTAAGTTGAAATCTTTGAAAATGGCTTATGACCAAAGCTTAGATTAGATCATTAAAAAAATTATGTATCAATTTTGTAATTTTCTTTTCTCATTTAATGATAATGCTATAAAGCTATCAAAAAACATGAAAAAAATTACATAAAATAAATAGACAAAACTTGTTTATATTATTTAATGAAAACATGCACTAATATATATATATATATATATATATATATATATATATATATAATTTATAACATAAATATCACTACAAATGTAGATATTTTGTGTCCTACTTCAATGCTGGTTATGATTTTGATTTGAAGAATTTTAATAGGTTTAAATTAGCAAAACTTCCTCAATCAAGAAAACATTGTTACTTATTCTGTGGTTACCAATCAAAATACAAGTAATTTTTAATTTTAGAAACATAAGAACAGACTCTAAGAATAATTACAAAATAATTTTAGTATTTGATTAAAATAAAGTCGGTATTGCTAATCGTCTATATTTCCCCTAATTTTTACAATAAAAATTAAAATTTATTGTCACTAAATATTTATTTTGAATTAATATTAGTGATTACGAATTTAATCTTTAAGTTTAACAAAGTTTTAGATTTAGATTATTGTAAAGTTATTCAAATATGAAAACGGGGAAAACAAAATATTTAAAAAATTGTCTATGTATATATATGTGCGCATATGTGTCAGTATATATATACTAGTATATGTATGTATGAATTTTATATACTTGCCTGTTTGCCCATATGCTCACGTGGCAGAGGATTTTTGAACGCGCAATTTTTAAAATTACAAGGAATTATGGCGTTTCTATCCATGGTTGTGGCTGAAACTAAAGGTATTTTTTAGTGAATATATATTTGTGAGCTTGGACAGCAAATTTTCTTTAGACGTTGCCGATGAAAGAATTCGCAAACATCATGTCCGCTCATTAATAAAATCATATCATAGATATCTCGCGTATTACACTGAGTATGCCAGAAATGACAATGCTGAGTGGATACACATTTTCACGCCAATGTACTCAAATACTTTCAATCTCTTTCCGAGATCGTTTCTGGAGTGTGTTACGGTAATAAAAATAAGACAAAAATGTAAAGGCAAAAATGAATGTAAATTATTTTTCTTCTTCAAATATAACTGTTGACAAATTGTTAGCATTCATTAGATAATTGATCTATAAATATTAAACTATCATACACCAAGAAAACAACAACAAAAGCAAACTACAGATTCTCGAGGCAATATCTATTGCTAAAACACATTGCCGCCAATTAATAGACTCAGCTATGAACACTTGTAATTTTCATCGTTTGTAAATGAACAGTTTTTCATGCTTAACATGTGCATGACCACGACATTAAGCAGCATATAAAAAAAAAATCATTTTGGATAATTTTCACGTCTAATGAACGCTAGTAATTTGTCAACTTATATTTGAAGCAGAAAAATTAACATTAATACGCGAAGATTATCTGTGCGTATGAATGGAATTGGTATTAAAAATAAGCAAATAAAATGTTTATAATTTATTTAATCTGACACACACACACACACACACACACACACACACACACACACACACA
>JBBBDQ010020421.1:0-16397 GCA_037127315.1 Ascarosepion bandense | reverse complement strand
TTGAGGAAGCCTTTTAACTGTAGTTAGTCGAGGAAGCCTTTTAACTGTAGTTAGTCGAGGAAGCCTTTTAACTGTAGTTAGTCGAGGAAGCCTTTTAACTGTAGTTAGTCGAGGAAGCCTTTTAACTGTGGTTAGTCGAGGAAGCCTTTTAACTGTAGTTAGTCGAGGAAGCCTTTTAACTGTAGTTAGTCGAGGAAGCCTTTTAACTGTAGTTAGTCGAGGAAGCCTTTTTAACTGTAGTTAGTCGAGGAAGCCTTTTAACTGTAGTTAGTCGAGGCTTTTAACTGTAGGTTAGTCGAGGAAGCCTTTCTTCATCGTTAGTCGAGGAAGCCTGCTACACCAGCTGTAGTTAGTCGAGGAAGCCTTTTAACTGTAGTTAGTCGAGGAAGCCTTTTAACTGTAGTTAGTCGAAGAGCCTTTTAACTGAGTTAAGTACGGAAGCCTTTTAACTGTAGTTAGTCGAGGAAGCCTTTTAACTGTAGTTAGTCGAGGAAGCCTTTTAACTGTAGTTAGTCGAGGAAGCCTTTTAACTGTTGTTAGTCGAGGAAGCCTTTTAACTGTAGTTAGTCGAGGAAGCCTTTTAACTGTAGTTAGTCGAGGAAGCCTTTTAACTGTAGTTAGTCGAGGAAGCCTTTTAACTGTTGTTGAAGTCGAGGAAGCCTTTTAACTGTAGTTAGTCGAGCCTTTTAACTGTAGTTAGTCGAGGAAGCCTTTTAACTGTAGTTGCGTCGAGAGCCTTTTAACTGTAGTTAGTCGAGGAAGCCTTTTAACTGTTGTTAGTCGAGGAAGCCTTTTAACTGTAGTTAGTCGAGGAAACCTTTTAACTGTAGTTAGTCGAGGAAGCCCCAGCTTTTTAACTGTAGTTAGTCGAGGAAGCCTTTTAACTGTAGTTAGTCGGGAAGCCTTTTAACTGTAGTTAGTGAGGGAAGCCTTTTAACTGTAGTTAGTCGAGCCTTTTAACTGTAGTTAGTCGAGGAAGCCTTTTAACTGTAGTTAGTCGAGGAAGCCTTTTAACTGTAGTTAGTCGAGGAAGCCTTTTAACTGTTGTTAGTCGAGGAAGCCTTTTAACTGTAGTTAGTCGAGGAAGCCTTTTAACTGTAGTTAGTCGAGAAGCCTTTTAACTGTAGTTAGTCGAGGAAGCCTTTTAACTGTAGTTGACCAGAAACCTTTTAACTGTAGTTAGTCGAGGAAGCCTTTTTTTAACTGGTTAGTCGAGGAAGCCTTTTAACTGTAGTTGATCGAGGAAGCCTTTTAACTGTTGTTAGTCGAGGAAGCCTTTTAACTGTGGTTAGTCGAGGAAGCCTTTTAACTGTAGTTAGTCGAGGAAGCCTTTTAACATGGTTAGTCGAGGAAGCCTTTTAACTGTAGTTAAGTGGAAATGCTAACTGTTGTTAGTGTGAGGAAACCTTTTAACTGTGATTTAATTAAGAGCCTTTTAACTGTAGTTAGTCGAGGAAACCTTTAACTGTAGTTATTAGGAAAGCCTTTTAACTGTAGTTAGTGAGGAAGCCTTTTAACTGTAGTTAGTCGAAGCCTTTTAACTGTAGTTAGTGAAGCCTTTTAACTTGTTAGTCGAGGAAGCCTTTTAACTGTAGTTAGTCGAGGAAGCCTTTTAACTGTAGTTAGTGAGAGCCTTTTTAACTGTAGTTAGTCGAGGAAGCCTTTTTAACTGTTGTTAGTCGAGGAAGCCTTTTAACTGTAGTTAGTCGAGGAAGCCTTTTGTTATGATTTAGTCGGGAAGCCTTTTAACTGTGGTTAGTCGAGGAAGCCTTTTAACTGTAGTTAGTCGAGGAAGCCTTTTAACTGTGGTTAGTCGAGGAAACCTTTCCAACTGTCGAGGTTAGTCGAGGAAGCCTTTTAACTGTGGTTAGTCGAGGAAGCCTTTTAACTGTAGTTCGAATGAGGAAGCCTTTTAACTGTAGTTAGTCGAGGAAGCCTTTTAACTGTAGTTCGTGGAAGACCTTTTAACTTTGCAATTTGATAGGGAAGCCTTTTAACTGTAGTTAGTCGGGGAAGCCTTTTAACTGTAGTTAGTCGAGGAAGCCTTTTAACTGTGAGGGTAGTCGAGGAAGCCTTTTAACTGTAGTTAGTCGAGGAAGCCTTTTAACTGTTGTTAGTTGAGGAAGCCTTTTAACTGTAGTTAGTCGAGGAAGCCTTTTAACTGTAGTTAGTCGAGGAAGCCTTTTAACTGTTGTTGGTCGAGGAAGCCTTTTAACTGTAGTTGGTCGAGGAAGCCTTTTAACTGTGGTTCACCGAGTCGAGGAAGCCTTTAACTGTAGTTAGTCGAAGCCTTTTAACTGTAGTTAGTCGAGGAAGCCTTTTAACTGTAGTTAGTGGGGAAACCTTGCAACTGTAGTTAGTCGGGAAGCCTTTTAACTGTAGTTAGTCGGGAAGCCTTTTAACTGTAGTTGGTGACCTTTTTAACTGTAGTTAGTCGAGGAAGCCTTTTAACTGTAGTTAGTCGAGGAAGCCTTTTAACTGTAGTTAGTCGAGGAAGCCTTTTAACTGTAGTTAGTCGAGGAAGCCTTTTAACTGTTGTTAGTTGAGGAAGCCTTTTAACTGTAGTTAGTCGAGGAAGCCTTTTAACTGTAGTTAGTCGAGGAAGCCTTTTAACTGTAGTTAGGTCGAGGAAGCCTTTGCAACTGTAGTTAGTCGAGGAAGCCTTTTAACTTTGTAGTTGATAGAGCCTTTTAACTGTTGTTGATCGAGGAAGCCTTTTAACTGTAGTTAGTCGAGGAGGCCTTTTAACTGTTGTTAGTTGAGGAAGCCTTTTAACTGTAGTTAGTCGGGGAAGCCTTTTAACTGTAGTTAGTCGAGAAGCCTTTTAACTGTAGTTAGTCGAGGAAGCCTTTAACTGTAGTTAGTCGAGGAAGCCTAACTGTTGTTGGTTGAGGAAGCCTTTTAACTGTAGTTGGTCGAGGAAGCCTTTTAACTGTAGTTAGTGAGGAAGCCTTTGTAGTTAGTCGAGGAAGCCTTTTAACTGTAGTTAGTCGAGGAAGCCTTTTAACTGTAGTTAGTCGGGGAAGCCTTTTAACTGTAGTTAGTCGAGGAAGCCTTTTAACTGTTGTTAGTTGAGGAAACCTTTTAACTGTAGTTAGTCGAGGAAGCTTATTTTAACTGTAGTTAGTCGAGGAAGCCTTTTAACTGTAGTTAGTCGAGGAAGCCTTTTAACTGTAGTTGGTCGAGGAAGCCTTTTAACTGTAGTTAGTCGAGGAAACCTTTTAACTGTAGTTAGTCGAGGAAGCCTTTTAACTGTAGTTAGTCGAGGAAGCCTTTCAACTGTAGTTAGTCGAGGAAGCCTTTTAACTGTAATTGGTGAGGAAACTTGTTAACTGTAGTTAGTCGAGGAAGCCTTTTAACTGTAGTTAGTCGAGGAAGCCTTTTAACTGTAGTTAGTCGAGGAAACCTTTTAACTGTAGTTAGTCGAGGAAGCCTTTTAACTGTAGTTAGTCGAGGAAGCCTTTTAACTGTAGTTAGTCGAGAGCAGCACTAACTGTAGTTAGTCGAGGAAGCCTTTTAACTGTAGTTAGTCGAGGAAGCCTTTTTAACTGTAGTTAGTCGAGGAAGCCTTTTAACTGTAGTTAGTCGAGGAAACGCCTTTTAACTGTAGTTAGTCGAGGAAGCCTTTTAACTGTTAGTTGAGGAAGCCTTTTAACTGTAGTTAGTCGAGGAAGCCCTTTTAACTGTTGTTAGTTGAGGAAGCCTTTTAACTGTAGTTAGTCGGGAAACCTTTTAACTGTTGTTAGTTGAGGCTTGCCTGTGGTTAGTCGAGGAAGCCTTTTAACTGTTGTTGATCGGGAAGCCTTTTAACTGTGGGCTAATCTGGCTTCTTTTTTGTACCTTGGTCTAGTGAAGAATGCCTTTTGTGGTTAGTGAGGCTTTTGTGGTCTGATGTAGAGGAAGCTTTTTTAACTGTTGTTAGTTGAGGAAGCCTTTTAACTGTAGTTAGTCGAGAAACCTTTTAACTGTAGTTAGTCGAGGAAGCCTTTTAACTGTAGTTAGTCGAGGAAGCCTTTTAACTGTAGTTAGTCGAGGAAGCCTTTTAACTGTGGTTAGTCGAGGAAGCCTTTTAACTGTAGTTAGTCGAGGAAGCCTTTTAACTGTAGTTCGTCGAGGAAGCCTTTTTAACTGTAGTTAGTTGAGGAAGCCTTTTAACTGTAGTTAGTCGAGGAAGCCTTTTAACTGTAGTTAGTCGAGGAAGCCTTTTAACTGTAGTTAGTCGAGGAAGCCTTTTAACTGTGGTTAGTTGGGGAAGCCTTTTAACTGTAGTTAGTCGAGGAAGCCTTTTAACTGTTGTTAGTTGAGGAAGCCTTTTAACTTGTAGTTAGTCGAGGAAGCCTTTTAACTGTAGTTAGTCGAGGAAGCCTTTTAACTGTAGTTAGTCGGGGGAAACCTTTTTAACTGTAGTTAGTTGAGGAAGCCTTTTAACTGTAGTTAGTCGAGGAAGCCTTTTAACTGTTGTTAGTTGAGAAGCCTTTTAACTGTAGTTAGTCGAGGAAGCCTTTTAACTGTTGTTAGTCGAGAGGCACTTTCAACTGTAGTTAGTCGAGGAAGCCTTTTTAACTGTAGTTAGTCGAGGAAGCCTTTTAACTGTAGTTAGTCGGGGAAGCCTTTTAACTGTAGTTAGTCGAGGAAGCCTTTTAACTGTAGTTAGTGAGAGCCTTTTAACTGTAGTTAGTCGAGGAAGCCTTTTAACTGTAGTTAGTCGAGGAAGCCTTTTAACTGTTGTTAGTCGAGGAAGCCTTTTAACTGTAGTTAGTCGAGGAAGCCTTTTAACTGTTGTTAGTTGAGGAAGCCTTTTAACTGTAGTTAGTCGAGGAAGCCTTTTAACTGTTGTTAGTTGAGGAAGCCTTTTAACTGTAGTTAGTCGAGAGCCTTTTAACTGTAGTTAGTCGAGGAAGCCTTTTAACTGTAGTTGGTAGAGCCTTTTAACTGTAGTTAGTCGAGGAAGCCTTTTTAACTGTAGTTAGTCGAGGAAGCCTTTTAACTGTAGTTAGTCGAGGAAGCCTTTTAACTGTTGTTAGTTGAGGAAGCCTTTTAACTGTAGTTAGTCGAGGAAGCCTTTTAACTGTAGTTAGTCGAGGAAGCCTTTTAACTGTAGTTAGTCGAGGAAGCCTTTTAACTGTAGTTAGTCGAGGAAGCCTTTTAACTGTAGTTAAGTGGAAATGCTTTTAACTGTAGTTAGTCGAGGAAGCCTTTTAACTGTAGTTAGTCGAGGCCTTTTAACTGTAGTTAGTCGAGGAAGCCTTTTAACTGTAGTTAGTCGCGAGGAAGCCTTTTAACTGTAGTTAGTCGAGAAGCCTTTTAACTGTTGTTAGTTTGAGGAAGCCTTTTAACTTTGTAGTTAGTCGAGGAAGCCTTTTAACTGTAGTTAGTCGAGGAAGCCTTTTAACTGTTGTTAGTCGAGGAAGCCTTTTAACTGTAGTTAGTCGAGGAAGCCTTTTAACTGTAGTTAGTCGAGGAAACCTTTTAACTGTAGTTAGTCGAGGAAGCCTTTTAACTGTAGTTAGTCGAGGAAGCCTTTAACTGTAGTTAGTCGAGGAAGCCTTTTAACTGTAGTTGATCGAGGAAGCCTTTTGGCATATGGTGGTCGAGGAAGCCTTTTAACTGTAGTTAGTCGAGGAAGCCTTTTAACTGTAGTTAGTCGAGGAAGCCTTTTAACTGTTGTTAGTTGAGGAAGCCACCAACTGTAGTTGGTAGAGGAAGCCTTTTAACTGTAGTTAGTCGAGAAGTACATGTAGTTAGTCGAGGAAGCCTTTTAACTGTAGTTGGTCGAGGAAGCCTTTTAACTGTAGTTAGTCGAGGGGCTTTTAACTGTTGTTAGTCGAGGAAGCCTTTTAACTGTAGTTAGTCGAGGAAGCCTTTTAACTGTTGTTGGATTGAGGAAGCCTTTTAACTGTGGTCAGTCGAGGAAGCCTTTTAACTGTAGTTGGTAGAAGAGCCTTTTAACTGTGGTTAGTCGAGGAAGCCTTTTAACTGTAGTTAGTCGAGGAAGCCTTTTAACTGCTTAGTTGATCGAGGAAGCCTTTTAACTGTAGTTAGTCGAGGAAGCCTTTTAACTGTTGTTAGTTGAGGAAGCCTTTTAACTGTAGTTAGTCGAGGAAGCCTTTTTAACTGTTGTTAGTTGAGGAAGCCTTTTAACTGTAGTTAGTGGGAAGCCTTTTAACTTTGTAGTTATTCGAGGGAAGCCTTTTAACTGTAGTTGATCGGGAAACCTTTTTAACTGTAGTTAGTCAGGCTCTTTTAACTGTAGTTGACGGAAGCCTTTTAACTGTAGTTAGTCGAGAGACCTTTTAACTGTAGTTAAGTCGAGGAAGCCTTTTAACTGTTGTTAGTTGAGGAAGCCTTTTAACTGTAGTTAGTCGAGGAAACCTTTTAACTGTTGTTAGTTGAGAAGCCTTTTAGCACCTTAGTTAGTCGAGGAAGCCTTTTAACTGTAGTTAGTCGAGGAAGCCTTTTAACTGTAGTTAGTCGAGAGCCTTTTAACTGTAGTTAGTCGAGGAAGCCTTTTAACTGTAGTTAGTCGAGGAAGCCTTTTAACTGTAGTTAGTCGAGGAAGCCTTTTAACTGTTGTTAGTTGAGGAAGCCTTTTAACTGTAGTTAGTCGAGGAAGCCTTTTAACTGTAGTTAGTCGAGGAAGCCTTTTAACTGTTGTTAGTCGAGGAAGCCTTTTAACTGTAGTTAGTCGAAGCCTTTACAGCAGTTAGTCGAGGAAGCCTTTTAACTGTAGTTGGTAGAGGCTGCCTTTTTAACTGTAGTTAGTCGAGAGCCTTTTAACTGTAGTTGGTCGAGGAAGCCTTTTTAACAACGATTAGTCGAAAGCCTTTTAACTGTAGTTAGTCGAGGAAGCCTTTTAACTGTAGTTAGTCGAGGAAGCCTTTTTAACTGTAGTTAGTCGGGAAGCCTTTTAACTGTAGTTAGTCGAGGCCTTGCAACTGTAGTTAGTCGAGGAAGCCTTTTAACTGTAGTTAGTCGAGGAAGCCTTTTAACTGTTGTTAGTCGAGGAAGCCTTTTAACTGTAGTTAGTCGAGGAAGCCTTTTAACTGTAGTTAGTCGAGGAAGCCTTTTAACTGTAGTTGAGTCGAGGAAGCCTTTTAACTGTAGTTAGTCGAGAAGCCTTTTAACTGTAGTTAGTCGAGGAAGCCTTTTAACTGTAGTTAGTCGAGAGACGCCTTTAACTGTAGTTAGTCGAGGAAGCCTTTTAACTGTAGTTGGTCGAGGAAGCCTTTTAACTGTTGTTAGTCGGGAAGCCTTTTAACTGTAGTTAGTCGAGAAGCCTTTTAACTGTAGTTAGTCGAGGAGGAAACCTTTTAACTGTGGTGGTGAGAAGCACTTTTAACTGTAGTTAGTCGAGGAAGCCTTTTAACTGTGGTAGTCGAGGCCTTTTAACTGTAGTTAGTCGAGGAAGCCTTTTAACTGTAGTTAGTCGAGGAAGCCTTTTAACTGTGGTTAGTCGAGGGAAACCTTTTAACTGTAGTTGGTCGAGGAAGCCTTTTAACTGTAGTTAGTCGAGGAAGCCTTTTAACTGTGGTTAGTCGAGGAAAGCCTTTTAACTGTAGTTAGTCGAGGAAGCCTTTTAACTGTTGTTAGTTGAGGAAGCCTTTTAACTGTAGTTAGTCGAGGAAGCCTTTTAACTGTAGTTAGTCGAGGAAGCCTTTTAACTGTAGTTAGTTGAGGAAGCCTTTTAACTGTTGTTAGTTGAGGAAGCCTTTTAACTGTTGTTAGTCGAGGAAGCCTTTTAACTGTAGTTAGTTGGGGAAGCCTTTTAACTGTAGTTAGTTGAGGAAGCCTTTTAACTGTTGTTAGTCGAGGAAGCCTTTTAACTGTTGTTAGTTGAGGAAGCCTTTTAACTAGTAGTTAGTCGAAATTTTTAACTGTAGTTAGTCGAGGAAGCCTTTTAACTGTAGTTAGTCGAGGAAGCCTTTTAACTGTAGTTAGTCGAGGAAGCCTTTTAACTGTAGTTAGTCGAGGAAGCCTTTTAACTGTAGTTAGTCGAGGAAGCCTTTTAACTGTAGTTAGTCGAGGAAGCCTTTTAACTGTAGTTAGTCGAGGAAGCCTTTTAACTGTAGTTAGTCGAGGAAGCCTTTGTAGTTGGTAGAAACCTTTTAACTGTAATTAGTCGAGGAAGCCTTTTAACTGTAGTTAGTCGAGGAAGCCTTTTAACTGTAGTTAGTCGAGGAAGCCTTTTAACTGTAGTTAGTCGAGGAAGCCTTTTAACTGTAGTTAGTTGAGGAAGCCTTTTAACTTAGTTGAGTCGAGGAAGCCTTTTAACTGTAGTTAGTCGAGGAAGCCTTTTAACTGTTGTTAGTCGAGGAAGCCTTTTAACTGTGGTTAGTGAGGGAAGCCTTTTAACTGTAGTTAGTTGAGGAAGCCTTTTAACTGTAGTTAGTTGAGGAAGCCTTTTAACTGTAGTTAGTCGAGGAAGCCTTTTAACTGTTGTTAGTCGAGGAAGCCTTTTAACTGTTGTTAGTTGAGGAAGCCTTTTAACTGTTGTTGGTTGAGGAAGCCTTTTAACTGTTAGTCGAGGAAGCCTTTTAACTGTTGTTAGTTGAGGAAGCCTTTTAACTGTTGTTAGTTGAGGAAGCCTTTTAACTGTTGTTAGTTGAGGAAGCCTTTTAACTGTTGTTAGTTGAGGAAGCCTTTTAACTGTAGTTAGTGAGGAAGCCTTTTAACTGTTGTTAGTCGAGGAAGCCTTTTAACTGTTGTTAGTTGAGGAAGCCTTTTTAACTGTTGTTAGTTGAGGAAGCCTTTTAACTGTTAGTTGAGGAAACCCCTTAACTGTTGTTAGTGAGGAAGCCTTTTTTTAACTGTTGTTAGTTGAGGAAGCCTTTTAACTGTAGGTTAGTCGAGGAAGCCTTTTAACTGTAGTTAGTCGAGGAAGCCTTTTAACTGTTGTTAGTTGAGGAAGCCTTTTAACTGTAGTTAGTCGAGGAAGCCTTTTAACTGTAGTTAGTCGAGGAAGCCTTTTAACTGTAGTTAGTCGAGGAAGCCTTTTAACTGTAGTTGGTGAGGAAGCCTTTTAACTGTAGTTAGTTGAGGAAGCCTTTTAACTGTAGTTAGTTGAGGGAAGCCTTTAACTGTAGTTAGTCGAGGAAGCCTTTTAACTGTAGTTAGTCGAGGAAGCCTTTTAACTGTAGTTAGTCGAGGAAGCCTTTTAACTGTAGTTAGTCGAGGAAGCCTTTTAACTGTAGTTCCCCAGTCGGAAGCCTTTTAACTGTTGTTAGTTGAGGAAGCCTTTTAACTGTAGTTAGTGAGAAGCCTTTTAACTGTGGTTAGTCGAGGAAGCCTTTTAACTGTAGTTAGTTGAGGAAGCCTTTTAACTGTTGTTAGTTGAGGAAGCCTTTTAACTGTTGTTAGTCGAGGAAGCCTTTTAACTGTAGTTAGTTGAGGAAGCCTTTTAACTGTAGTTAGTTGAGGAAGCCTTTTAACTGTTGTTAGTCGAGGAAGCCTTTAACTGTTGTTGGTTAGGGAAGCCTTTTAACTGTAGTTGAGTCGAGGAAGCCTTTTAACTGTAGTTAGTCGAGGAAGCCTTTTAACTGTAGTTAGTCGAGGAAGCCTTTTAACTGTAGTTAGTCGAGGAAGCCTTTTAACTGTAGTTAGTCGAGGAAGCCTTTTAACTGTGGTTAGTCGAGGAAGCCTTTACCCAACTGTAGTTCGTCGAGGAAGCCTTTTAACTGTAGTTAGTCGAGGAAGCCTTTTAACTGTAGTTAGTGAAGACCTTTTAACTTTGTAGTTAGTCGAGGAAGCCTTTTAACTGTAGTTAGTCGAGGAAGCCTTTTAACTGTAGTTAGTCGAGGAAGCCTTTTAACTGTAGTTAGTCGAGGAAGCCTTTTAACTGTAGTTAGTCGAGAAGCCTTTTAACTGTAGTTGAGAGCCTTTTAACTGTAGTTGGTCGAGGAAGCCTTTTAACTGTAGTTAGTCGAGGAAGCCTTTTAACTGTTGTTAGTCGAGGAAGCCTTTTAACTGTAGTTAGTCGAGGAAGCCTTTTAACTGTGGTCAGTTGAGGAAGCCTTTTGTAGTTAGTTGAGGAAGCCTTTTAACTGTGGTTAGTCGAGGAAGCCTTTTAACTGTTGTTAGTCGAGGAAGCCTTTTAACTGTTGTTAGTTGAGGAAGCCTTTTAACTGTTGTTAGTTGAGGAAGCCTTTTAACTGTTGTTAGTCGAGGAAGCCTTTTAACTGTTGTTGATTGACCTTTAACTGTTGTTAGTTGAGGAAGCCTTTTAACTGTTGTTAGTTGAGGAAGCCTTTTAACTGTTGTTAGTTGAGGAAGCCTTTTACTGTAGTTAGTTGAGGAAGCCTTTTAACTGTTGTTAGTCGAGGAAGCCTTTTAACTGTTGTTGGTTAGGGAAGCCTTTTAACTGTTGTTAGTTGAGGAAGCCTTTTTAACTGTTGTTAGTTGAGGAAGCCTTTTAACTGTTGTTAGTCGAGGAAGCCTTTTAACTGTTGTTAGTTGAGGAAGCCTTTTAGCTTGTAGTTAGTCGAGGAAGCCTTTTAACTGTAGTTAGTCGAGGAAGCCTTTTAACTGTAGTTAGTCGAGGAAGCCTTTGTGTAGTTAGTCGAGGAAGCCTTTTAACTGTAGTTAGTCGAAGCCTTTTAACTGTAGTTAGTCGAGAAGCCTTTTAACTGTAGTTAGTCGAGGAAGCCTTTTAACTGTAGTTAGTCGAGGAAGCCTTTTAACTGTGGTTAGTCGAGAAGCCTTTTAACTGTAGTTAGTCGGGGGAAGCCTTTTAACTGTAGTTAGTCGAGGAAGCCTTTTAACTGTAGTTAGTCGAGGAAGCCTTTTTAACCGCGGTTAGTCGAGGAAGCCTTTTAACTGTTGTTAGTCGAGGAAGCCTTTTTTAACTGTTGTTAGTTGAGAACACTTTTAACTGTAGTTAGTCGAGGAAGCCTTTTAACTGTAGTTAGTCGAGGAAGCCTTTTAACTGTAGTTAGTCGAGGAAGCCTTTCCTTGGCTTTAGTTAGTCGAGGAAGCCTTTTAACTGTTGTTAGTCGAGGAAGCCTTTTAACTGTTGTTAGTCGAGGAAGCCTTTTAACTGTAGTTAGTCGGGAAACCTTTTAACTGTAGTTAGTCGAGGAAGCCTTTTAACTGTAGTTAGTCGAGGAAGCCTTTAACTGTTGTTAGTCGAGGCACGCTGTTGTTAGTTGAGAGCCTTTTAACTGTAGTTAGTCGAGGAAGCCTTTTAACTGTAGTTAGTCGAGGAAGCCTTTTAACTGTTGTGGCCAGTCGAAGCCTTTTAACAGTTGTTCGAGGAAAGCCTTTTAACTGTAGTTAGTTGAGGAAGCCTTTTAACTGTAGTTAGTTGAGAGTATTTTAACTGTTGTTAGTCGAGGAAGCCTTTTAACTGTTGTTAGTCGAGGAAGCCTTTTAACTGTAGTTAGTCGAGGAAGCCTTTTAACTATTTTGACAGTACGAGGAAACACAACTTTATTTGTTAGTCGAGGAAGCCTTTTAACTGTAGTTAGTTGAGGAAGCCTTTTAACTGTAGTTAGTTGAGGAAGCCTTTTAACTGTGGTTAGTTGAGGAAGCCTTTTTAACTGTTGTTAGTTGAGGAAGCCTTTTAACTGTTGTTGAGTCGAGGAAGCCTTTTAACTGTAGTTAGTCGAGGAAGCCTTTTAACTGTTGTTAGTTGAGGAAGCCTTTTAACTGTAGTTAGTCGAGGAAGCCTTTTAACTGTAGTTAGTCGAGGGAAGCCTTTTAACTGTAGTTAGTCGAGGAAGCCTTTTAACTGTTGTTGGTCAGGGAAGCCTTTTAGCTGTAGTTAGTCGAGGAAGCCTTTTAACTGTAGTTGTCGAGGAAGCCTTTTAACTGTAGTTAGTCGAGGGGGCCTTTTAACTGTAGTTAGTCGAGGAAGCCTTTTAACTGTTAGTCGAGGAAGCCTTTAACTTGTTGTTAGTTGAGGAAGCCTTTTAACTGTTGTTAGTTGAGGAAGCCTTTAACTGTTGTTAGTCGAGGAAGCCTTTTAACTGTTGTTAGTCGAGGAAGCCTTTTAACTGTTGTTAGTCGAGGAAGCCTTTTAACTGTAGTTAGTCGAGGAAGCCTTTTAACTGTTGTTAGTCGAGGAAGCCTTTTAACTGTTGTTAGTTGAGGAAGACTTTAACTGTAGCTATCGAGGAAGCCTTTTAACTGTTGTTAGTCGAGGAAGTCTTTTAACTGTTGTTAGTCGAGGAAGCCTTTAACTGTTGTTAGTTGAGGAAGCCTTTTAACTGTAGTTAGTCGAGGAAGCCTTTTAACTGTTGTTAGTTGAGGAAGCCTTTAACTGTTGTTAGTTGAGGAAGCCTTTAACTGTTGTTAGTCGAGGAAGCCTTTTAACTGTTGTTAGTTGAGGAAGCCTTTTAACTGTAGTTAGTCGAGGAAGCCTTTTAACTGTTAAAAGAATAGGAAGCCTTTAACTGTTGTTAGGTTGAGGAAGCCTTTTAACTGTTGTTAGTCGAGGAAGCCTTTAACTGTTGTTAGTTGAGGAAGCCTTTTAACTGTAGTTAGCTCTGAGGGTGCTCTTTAACTGTTGTTGGTTGAGGAAGCCTTTTAACTGTTGTTAGTCGAGGAAGCCTTTTAACTGTTGTTAGTTGAGGAAGCCTTTAACTGTAGTTAGTCGAGGAAGCCTTTAACTGTTGTTAGTTGAGGAAGCCTTTTAATCTGTTGTTAGTTGAGGAAGCCTTTAACTGTTGTTAGTCGAGGAAGCCTTTAACTGTTGTTAGTTGAGGAAGCCTTTTAACTGTAGTTAGTCGAGGAAGCCTTAACTGTTGTTAGTTGAGGAAGCCTTTTTAACTGTTGTTAGTTGAGGAAGCCTTTAACTGTTGTTAGTCGAGGAAGCCTTTAACTGCTGTTAGTTGAGGAAGCCTTTAACTGTAGTTAGTCGAGGAAGCCTTTTAACTGTTGTTAGTTGAGGAAGCCTTTTAACTGTTGTTAGTTGAGGAAGCCTTTAACTGTTGTTAGTCGAGGAAGCCTTTAACTGTTGTTAGTTGAGGAAGCCTTTTAACTGTAGTTAGTCGAGGAAGCCTTTAACTGTTGTTAGTTGAGGAAGCCTTTTAACTGTTGTTAGTCGAGGAAGCCTTTTAACTGTTGTTAGTTGAGGAAGTCTTTAACTGTAGTTAGTCGAGGAAGTTTTTAACTGGTTGTTGGTTGAGGAAGCCTTTTAACTGTTGTTAGTTGAGGAAGCCTTTAATCCGTTGTTAGTCGAGGAAGCCTTAGACCTTGTTGTTAGTTGAGGAAGCCTTTTAACTGTTGTTAGTTGAGGAAGCCTTTTAATCAAGTTGCTAGTCAGAGGCTTCTGAATCTGTTGTTAGTCGAGGAAGCCTTTTAACTGTTGTTAGTCGAGGAAGCCTTTTAACTGTAGTTAGTCGAGGAAGCCTTTAACTGTTGTTAGTCGAGGAAGCCTTTGCACTGTTGTTAGTTGAGGGTTTTTTAACTGTAGTTAGTCGAGGAAGCCTTTTAAACTGTTGTTAGTCGAGGAAGCCTTTTAACTGTTGTTAGTCGAGGAAGCCTTTTAACTGTTGTTAGTTGAGGAAGCCTTTTAACTGTAGTTAGTCGAGGAAGCCTTTTAACTGTTGTTAGTTGAGGAAGCCTTTAATCCGTTGTTAGTTGAGGAAGCCTTTTAATCTGCTGTTAGTCGAAGCTCTTTAACTGTTGTTAGTTGAGGAAGCCTTTTAACTGTTGTTAGTTGAGGAAGCCTTTTAACTGTTGTTAGTCGATGGGGTTTTTTAACTGTTGTTAGTTGAGGAAGCCTTTAATCCAGTTAGTCGAGGAAGCCTTTTAACTGCTGTTAGTTGAGGAAGCCTTTTAACTGTTGTTAGTTGAGGAAGCCTTTAAACTGTTGTTAGTCGAGGAAGCCTTTTAACTGTTGTTAGTTGAGGGAAGCTCTTTAACTGTTGTTAGTCGAGGAAGCCTTAATCCGTTGTTAGTCGAGGAAGCCTTTTAACTGTTGTTAGTTGAGGAAGCCTTTAACTGTTGTTAGTTGAGGAAGCCTTTAATCAGTTTAGTCGAGGGTTTCTTAACTGTAGTTAGTCGAGGAAGCCTTACTGTTGTTAGTCGAGGAAGCCTTTTAACTGTAGTTAGTCGAGGAAGCCTTTTAACTGTTGTTAGTCGAGGAAGCTTCAACTGTAGTTAGTCGTGAGGAAGCCTTAACTGTTGTTAGTCGAGGAAGCCTTTAACTGTTGTTAGTTGAGGAAGCCTTTTAACTGTTGTTAGTTGAGGAAGCCTTTTAACTGTTGTTAGTCGAGGAAGCCTTTTAACTGTTGTTAGTCGAGGAAGCCTTTACTGTTGTTAGTCGAGGAAGCCTTTTAACTGTAGTTAGCTCGAGGAAGCCTTTTAACTGTTGTTTGAGGTGACTTAACTGTTGTTAGTTGAGGAAGCCTTTTAACTGTTGTTAGTCGAGGAAGCCTTTTAACTGTTGTTAGTTGAGGAAGCCTTTAACTGTTGTTAGTCGAGGAAGCCTTTTTAATCAGAAGTAGTCGAGGAAGCTCTTTAACTTGTTGTTAGTCGAGGAAGCCTTTAACTTGTTGTTGGCTTGAGGAAGCCTTTAACTGTTGTTAGTCGAGGAAGCCTTTTAACTGTTGTTAGTCGAGGAGTTTCTTGAACGGTTAGCAATGGTGAAGCCTTTTAACTGTTGTTAGTCGAGGAAGCCTTTTAACTGTTGTTAGTCGAGGAAGCCTTTAACTGTTGTTAGTCGAGGAAGCCTTTTAACTGTAGTTAGTTTGAGGAAGCCTTTTAACTGTTGTTAGTCGAGGAAGCCTTTTAACTCGTTGTTAGTCGAGGAAGCCTTTTAACTGTTGTTAGTCGAGGAGCCTTTTTAACTGTTGTTAGTCGAGGAAGCCTTTTAACTGTTGTTAGTCGAGGAAGCCTTTAACTGTTGTTAGTCGAGGAAGTCTTCAACTGTTGTTAGTCGAGGGAAGCCTTTTAACTGTAGTTAGTCGAGGGAAGCCTTTTAACTGTTGTTAGTCGAGGAAGCCTTTTAACTGTTGTTAGTCGAGGAAGCCTTTAACTGTTGTTAGTCGAGGAAGCCTTTTAACTGTTGTTAGTCGAGGAAGCCTTTTAACTGTAGTTAGTCGAGGAAGCCTTTAACTGTTGTTGGTCGAGGAAGCCTTTTAACTGTTGTTAGTCGAGGAAGCCTTTAACTGTTGTTAGTCGAGGAAGCCTTTTAACTGTTGTTAGTCGAGGAAGCCTTTTAACTGTTGTTAGTCTGAGGAAGCTCTTTAACTGTTGTTAGTCGAGGAAGCCTTTTTAACTGTAGTTAGTCGAGAAGCCTTTTAACTGTAGTTAGTCTGAGGTGCCTTTAACTGTAGTTAGTCGAGGAAGCCTTTTAATCTTGTTGTTAGTCGAGGAAGCCTTTTAACTGTTGTTAGTCGAGGAAGCCTTTAACTGTTGTTAGTTGAGGAAGCCTTAACTGTAGTTAGTCGAGGAAGCCTTTAACTGTAGTTAGTCGAGGAAGCCTTTTAACTGTTGTTAGTCGAGGAAGCCTTTTAACTGTAGTTAGTCGAGGAAGCCTTTTAACTGCTGTTAGTCGAGGAAGCCTTTAACTGTAGTTAGTCGAGGAAGCCTTTAACTGTTGTTAGCTCTGAGGAAGCCTTTAACTGTTGTTAGTTGAGGAAGCCTTTTAACTGTTGTTAGTTGAGAAGCTCTTTAACTGTTGTTAGTCGAGGAAGCCTTTAACGTTGTTAGTCGAGGAAGCCTTTTAACTGTTGTTAGTCGAGAAGCCTTTTAACTTGAAGAAGTCGAGGAAGCCTTTTAACTGTTGTTAGTCGAGTAGTCCTTTAACTGTTGTTAGTTGAGGAAGCCTTTAACTGTTGTTAGTCGAGGAAGCCTTAACTGTTGTTAGTTGAGGTTTCCTTAACTGTTGTTAGTTGAGGAAGCCTTTTAACTGTTGTTAGTTGAGGAAGCTTTTAACTGTTGTTAGTCGAGGAAGCCTTTTAACTGTTGTTAGTTGAGGAAGCCTTTAACTGTTGTTAGTTGAGGAAGCCTTTTAACTGTTGTTAGTCGAGGAAGCCTTAACTGTAGTTAGTCGAAAGTCTTTTTAACTGTTGTTAGTTGAGGAAGCCTTTTAACTGTTGTTAGTCGAGGAAGCCTTAACTGTAGTTAGTTTGAGGAAGCCTTTTAACTGTTGTTAGTTGAGGAAGCCTTTAACTGTAGTTAGTTGAGGAAGCCTTTTAACTGTTGTTAGTTGAGGAAGCCTTTTAATCATTGTTAGTCGAGGAAGCCTTTTAACTGTTGTTGTTGAGGAAGCCTTTAACTGTAGTTAGTTGAGGAAGCCTTTGCACTGTTGTTAGTTGAGGAAGCCTTTTAACTGTTGTTAGTCGAGGAAGCTTCAACTGTTGTTAGTTGAGGAAGCCTTTAACTGTTGTTAGTCGAGGAAGCCTTTTAACTGTTTGGTCGATGGAAGCCTTTTAACTGTTGTTAGTCGGGAA
>JBBBDQ010020418.1:10000-12473 GCA_037127315.1 Ascarosepion bandense | reverse complement strand
ATATAAAAGATATAAAAAGAAAATATAATATATATATATATACACATATATATACATATATACACATATATATACATATATACATATATATACTTATCTATACATATATATACACACATATATATACATATATAAACACACATATATATATATACACACATATATATATACATAAACATATATATATATATACACACATATATAGATATACATATATATAGATGTATACACACACATATATATACATAAATATATACATATATATATAGATATACATATATATATAGATATATACACACATATATATACATAAATATATATACATATATATAGATATACATATATATACACACATATATATATACATATATAAATATTATATATATATATACACACATATATATATACATAAACATATATATATATATACACACATATATAGATATACATATATATAGATGTATACACACATATATATACATAAATATATACATATATATAGATATACATATATATATAGATATATACACACATATATATACATAAATATATACATATATATAGATATACATATATATAGATATATATATACATATACATATTCATATAGATATACATATATATACATATAAATAGATATACATATATATACATACATAAATAGTTATAATATATATGTAGATATATATATATATATATATAGATATACATAAATATAGATATATATATACATATATATTCATAGATATACATATATATACATATAAATAGATATACATATATATACACATAAATAGTTATACATATATGTAGATAAATATATATATATATATATACATAAATATAGATATATATATACATACATATATAGATATACATATATACATATATATACATATATATATATAGACATATATACATAAATACATATATATATACATATATATATATACATATATATATATATATATAGACATATATATATACATATATACATGTATATATATATGTATGTATATATATATATATATCTATATATATATGTATATATATATGTATATGTCTATATGTATATATGTCTATATATATATGTATATATATAGATATAGGAGAATAGTTAATAAAAAGTTTTGAATTTAAAAAATGCATTTTTTCACAGTATTTGTTTGTTTTTATTATATTTTATATTTCAGACCGCCCCTCGGTCCTTCATCAGAAACAAGCATTTTTAAATTTGAATTAGAAACGTATTACGATAGCGTTCGGATATTTTTTGTTTATAATGGTGGTGTTTGTTCACAACATGCGGCACGTCCGTAGAGAAAGTCTGTTTGTTTTAGATAAAAATTTCTTGGAATATCTGAAAAAAAATTTTTTAGCTATTGAAATATTTGTAAAGATTCAACACACCTAAGTCCCTGTTTAATCCTAGCTTGTGTGTATTTAATTTTAAAATCCAGTATGTTTCTTTCTTTTTCTGCATGTAGAACTAAAATTGGAGTCTATTAGTAAACATTTGCAATTTTCTAAAGTATGATCAGGTTGATTAAAATGGGCTGCAATTGGGGAGTATACATTTTTTTGCTTCATATTTAGTTTGTGATTACTAGCTAATTCAAAGAGCATACTTGATTCGCTTGTTGGGGCAAATTGAGCAGAAGAGAAAGTAGATGATGTTTTTGCTGTCACAAGTAAGGTTTGGTGGGTGTAATTTTATTTTGGTGTTGGCACAGAGAATGTTTTGTCTGTTATTAAATGTTTACAAATTGGAAGAACAGTTTTCCACATTTTAACTTCCCTGATAGGTTTGTAATATTTAAATATTTGTTATGTAGAAGTGAGGATAGTTGACAGGTTGGGTGTTTGTTTCTTTGCATTTATGGGTGGTTTATCGAAAATGTCTGATGTTTTGTTTTGATTGGAGGTTCCTGTAATCATTTTAAATTTGATAAGGTAGAATATTGATTATGGTTAAAACCACAAGAATTCGTTTATTATCTTTTCGTTTTTTGTATGTGAGAAGTGTTAATTTTATGTGATTAGTTTTATACGTGCTTCCTTTATTATTTTTATTGGATATTTACATTTTAGAAACTGTTTTGATAGTTGTTAATGTTGTTTAGAAAATCTGGATGGTCTGAGCAAATGCGTTTTATTCTAATAAATGAGCTGTATACAATAGATTTTTTTAATTTGGAGGGGGATGGACAACTGTTAAAGTAGGAATTTATGTTGGTTTGTGGGTTTGTTGTATAGGATTCGTGGAAAGTGTATGTTTATTTAATTTTACCAATAGTCGTCAGAAGAGAAAGGACTGATGTATGAGTACCCATAAAATTTGATTGTACGTGGGGAAGTTGTTGCAGCAGTGAAGAAGTTTTTTAATTTTTCATCCATGAGTCCATATTAAGAAAATATCATCAATGTATCTAAAATAATGTGATGGTTTGTAGCCAGAACTGTCTAGTATCTT
>JBBBDQ010020417.1:0-16210 GCA_037127315.1 Ascarosepion bandense | reverse complement strand
TATTTTTATATTGACCATCTAACATAATAATTAATAATAAATATTCATTGCTCTATTTTTATATTGACCATCAAACATAATAATAAATAATAAATATTGTTCGCTCTATTTTTATATTGACCATCTAATTTAATCATAAATAATAAATATTCATTGCTCTATTTTTATATTGACCATCTAACATAATAATTAATAATAAATATTCATTTGCTCTATTTTTATAATGACCATCAAAAACATAATAATAAATAATAAATATTCATTTGCTCTATTTTTATATTGACCATCTAATTTAATCATAAATAATAAATATTCATTGCTCTATTTTTATATTGACCATCAAACATAATAATAAATAATAAATATTCATTTGCTCTATTTTTATATTGACCATCTAACATAATAATTAATAATAAATATTGTTGCTCTATTTTTATATTGACCATCTAATTTAATCATAAATAATAAATATTGAACACTTATTTTATATTGACCATCAAACATAATAATAAATAATATAATATTCATTGCTCTATTTTTATATTAAACCATCTAACATAATAATTAATAATAAATATTCATTGCTCTATTTTTATATTGACCATCAAACATAATAATAAATAATAAATATTCATTGCTCTATTTTTATATTGACCATCAAACATAATAATAAATAATAAATATTCATTGCTCTATTTTTATATTGACCATCAAACATAATAATAAATAATAAATATTCATTGCTCTATTTTTATATTGACCATCAAACATAATAATAAATAATAAATATTCATTGCTCTATTTTTATATTGACCATCAAACATAATAATAAATAATAAATATTCATTGCTCTATTTTTATATTGACCATCTAATTTAATCATATATAATAAATATTCATTGCTCTGTTTATATTGACCATCTAACATAATAATTAATAATAAATATTCATTGCTCTATTTTTATATTGACCATCAAACATAATAATTAATAATAAATATTCATTGCTCTATTTTTATATTGACCATCTAACATAATAATAAATAATAAATATTCATTGTCTATTTTTTTATATTGACCATCTAATTTAATCATAAATAATAAATATTCATTGCTCTATTTTTATATTGACCATCTAACATAATAATTAATAATAAATATTCATTGCTCTATTTTTATATTGACCATCAAACATAATAATAAATAATAAATATTCATTGCTCTATTTTTATATTGACCATCAAGCATAATAATAAATAATAAATATTCATTGCTCTATTTTTATATTGACCATCAAACATAATAATAAATAATAAATATTCATTGCTCTATTTTTATATTGACCATCTAATTTAATCATAAATAATATATATTCATTGCTCTATTTTTATATTGACCATCTAACATAATAATTAATAATAAATATTCATTGCTCTATTTTTATATTGACCATCTAACATAATAATTAGTAATAAATATTCATTACTCTATTTTTATATTGACCATCTAACATAATAATTAATAATAAATATTCATTGCTCTATTTTTATATTGACCATCTAACATAATAATTAATAATAAATATTCATTGCTCTATTTTTATATTGACCATCAAACATAATAATTAATAATAAATATTCATTGCTCTATTTTTATATTGACCATCTAACATAATAATAAATAATAAATATTCATTGCTCTATTTTTATATTGACCATCAAACATAATAATAAATAATAAATATTCATTGCTCTATTTTTATATTGACCATCTAATTTAATCGCAAATAATAAATATTCATTGCTCTATTTTTATATTGACCATCTAACATAATAATTAATAATAAATATTCATTTTACTCTATTTTTATATTGACCATCTAACATAATAATTAATAATAAATATTCATTGCTCTATTTTTATATTGACCATCTAACATAATAATTAATAATAAATATTCAATTGCTCTATTTTTATATTGACCATCTAACATAATAATTAATAATAAATATTCATTGCTCTATTTTTATATTGACCATCAAGCATAATAATTAATAATAAATATTCATTGCTCTATTTTTATATTGACCATCTAACATAATAATAAATAAATAAATATTCATTGCTCTATTTTTATATAATGACCATCTAATTTAATCATAAATAATAAATATTCATTGCTCTATTTTTATATTGACCATCTAACATAATAATTAATAATAAATATTCATTGCTCTATTTTTATATTGACCATCAAACATAATAATAAATAATAAATATTCATTGCTCTATTTTTATATTGACCATCAAACATAATAATAAATAATAAATATTCATTGCTCTATTTTTATATTGACCATCAAACATAATAATAAATAATAAATATTCATTGCTCTATTTTTATATTGACCATCTAATTTAATCATAAATAATAAATATTGTACGCCTATTTTTATATTGACCATCTAACATAATAATTAATAATAAATATTCATTGCTCTATTTTTATATTGACCATCAAACATAATAATTAATAATAAATATTCATTGCTCTATTTTTTTATATTGACCATCTAACATAATAATTAATAATAAATATTCATTGCTCTATTTTTATATTGACCATCAAACATAATAATAAATAATAAATATTCATTGCTCTATTTTTATATTGACCATCTAACATAATAATTAATAATAAATATTCATTGCTCTATTTTTATATTGACCATCTAACATAATAATTAATAATAAATATTCATTTACTCTGTTTTTATATTGACCATCTAACATAATAATTAATAATAAATATTCATTGCTCTATTTTTATATTGACCATCTAATTTAATCATAAATAATAAATATTCATTGCTCTATTTTTATATTGACCATCAAACATAATAATAAATAATAAATATTCATTGCTCTATTTTTATATTGACCATCAAACATAATAATAAATAATAAATATTCATTGCTCTATTTTTATATTGACCATCAAACATAATAATAAACTAATAAATATTCATTGCTCTATTTTTATATTGACCATCAAACATAATAATAAATAATAAATATTCATTTGCTCTATTTTTATATTGACCATCTAATTTAATCATAAATAATAAATATTCATTGCTCTATTTTTATATTGACCATCAAACATAATAATAAATAATAAATATTCATTGCTCTATTTTTATATTGACCATCTAACATAATAATTAATAATAAATATTCATTTGCTCTATTTTTATATTGACCATCTAATTTAATCGCTAAACTAATAATAAATATTCATTGCTCTATTTTTATATTGACCATCAAACATAATAATAAATAGCCAATATTCATTGCTCTATTTTTATATTGACCATCTAACATAATAATTAATAATAAATATTCATTGCTCTATTTTTATATTGACCATCTAATTTAATCATAAATAATAAATATTCATTGCTCTATTTTTATATTGACCATCAAACATAATAATAAATAATAAATATTCATTGCTCTATTTTTATATTGACCATCAAACATAATAATAAATAATAAATATTCATTGCTCTATTTTTATATTGACCATCAAACATAATAATAAATAATAAATATTCATTGCTCTATTTTTATATTGACCATCAAACATAATAATAAATAATAAATATTCATTGCTCTATTTTTATATTGACCATCAAACATAATAATTAATAATAAATATTCATTGCTCTATTTTTATATTGACCATCAAACATAATAATAATAATAAATAAATATTCATTGCTCTATTTTTATATTGACCATCTAATTTAATCATAAATAATAAATATTCATTGCTCTATTTTTATATTGACCATCTAACATAATAATTAATAATAAATATTCATTGCTCTATTTTTATATTGACCATCTAATTTAATCATAAATAATAAATATTCATTGCTCTATTTTTAACATTTGACCATCTAACATAATAATTAATAATAAATATTCATTGCTCTATTTACATATTGACCATCTAACATAATAATTAATAATAAATATTCATTGCTCTATTTTTATATTGACCATCTAATTTAATCATAAATAATAAATATTCATTGCTCTATTTTTATGTTGACCATCTAACATAATAATAAATAATAAATATTCCATTTGCTCTATTTTTATATTGACCATCTAACATAATAATTAATAATAAATATTCATTGCTCTATTTTTATATTGACCATCTAATTTAATCATAAATAATAAATATTCATTGCTCTATTTTTATATTGACCATCTAACATAATAATTAATAATAAATATTCATTGCTCTATTTTTTATATTGACCATCTAACATAATAATTAATAATAAATATTCATTGCTCTATTTTTATATTGACCATCTAATTTAATCATAAATAATAAATATTCATTGCTCTATTTTTATATTGACCATCTAACATAATAATTAATAATAAATATTCATTACTCTATTTTTATATTGACCATCTAATTTAATCATAAATAATAAATATTCATTGCTCTATTTTTATATTGACCATCTAACATAATAATAAATAATAAATATTCATTGCTCTATTTTTATATTGACCATCTAACATAATAATTAATAATAAATATTCATTGCTCTATTTTTATATTGACCATCTAATTTAATCATAAATAATAAATATTCATTGCTCTATTTTTATATTGACCATCTAACATAATAATTAATAATAAAATATTCATTGCTCTATTTTTATATTGACCATCTAACATAATAATTAATAATAAATATTCATTTGCTCTATTTTTATATTGACCATCTAATTTAATCATAAATAATAAATATTCATTGCTCTATTTTTATATTGACCATCTAACATAATAATAAATAATAAATATTCATTGCTCTATTTTTATATTGACCATCTAATTTAATCATAAATAATAAATATTCATTGCTCTATTTTTATATTGACCATCTAACATAATAATAAATAATAAATATTCATTGCTCTATTTTTATATTGACCATCTAATTTAATCATAAATAATAAATATTCATTGCTCTATTTTTATATTGACCATCAAACATAATAATTAATAATAAATATTCATTGCTCTATTTTTATATTGACCATCTAACATAATAATTAATAATAAATATTCATTGCTCTATTTTTATATTGACCATCTAATTTAATCATAAATAATAAATATTCATTGCTCTATTTTTATATTGACCATCTAACATAATAATAAATAATAAATATTCATTGCTCTATTTTTATATTGACCATCTAACATAATAATTAATAATAAATATTCATTGCTCTATTTTTATATTGACCATCTAATTTAATCATAAATAATAAATATTCATTGCTCTATTTTTATATTGACCATCTAATTTAATCATAAATAATAAATATTCATTGCTCTATTTTTATATTGACCATCTAACATAATAATTAATAATAAATATTCATTGCTCTATTTTTATATTGACCATCTAACATAATAATTAATAATAAATATTCATTGCTCTATTTTTATATTGACCATCTAATTTAATCATAAATAATAAATATTCATTGCTCTATTTTTATATTGACCATCTAACATAATAATAAATAATAAATATTCATTGCTCTATTTTTATATTGACCATCTAACATAATAATTAATAATAAATATTCATTGCTCTATTTTTATATTGACCATCTAATTTAATCATAAATAATAAATATTCATTGCTCTATTTTTATATTGACCATCTAACATAATAATTAATAATAAATATTCATTGCTCTATTTTTATATTGACCATCTAACATAATAATTAATAATAAATATTCATTGCTCTATTTTTATATTGACCATCTAATTTAATCATAAATAATAAATATTCATTGCTCTATTTTTATATTGACCATCTAACATAATAATAAATAATAAATATTCATTGCTCTATTTTTATATTGACCATCATTAACATAATAATTAATAATAAATATTCATTGCTCTATTTTTATATTGACCATCTAATTTAATCATAAATAATAAATATTCATTGCTCTATTTTTATATTGACCATCAAACATAATAATAAATAATAAATATTCATTGCTCTATTTTTTTATATTGACCATCTAACATAATAATTAATAATAAATATTCATTGCTCTATTTTTATATTGACCATCTAATTTAATCTATAAATAATAAATATTCATTGCTCTATTTTTATATTGACCATCTAACATAATAATTAATAATAAATATTCATTGCTCTATTTTTATATTGACCATCTAACATAATAATTAATAATAAATATTCATTTGCTCTATTTTTATAATATTGACCATCTAATTTAATCATAATAATAAGTATTCATTGCTCTATTTTTATATTGACCATCTAACATAATAATTAATAATAAATATTCATTGCTCTATTTTTATATTGACCATCTAATTTAATCATAAATAATAAATATTCATTGCTCTATTTTTATATTGACCATCTAACATAATAATAAATAATAAATATTCATTGCTCTATTTTTATATTGACCATCTAACATAATAATTAATAATCTTCATTTACTCTATTTTTATATTGACCATCTAATTTAATCATAAATAATAAATATTCATTGCTCTATTTTTATATTGACCATCTAACATAATAATTAATAATAAATATTCATTGCTCTATTTTTATAATGACCATCTAACATAATAATTAATAATAAATATTCATTGCTCTATTTTTATATTGACCATCTAATTTAATCATAAATAATAAATATTCATTGCTCTATTTTTATATTGACCATCTAACATAATAATTAATAATAAATATTCATTGCTCTATTTTTATATTGACCATCTAATTTAATCATAAATAATAAATATTCATTGCTCTATTTTTATATTGACCATCTAACATAATAATAAATAATAAATATTCATTGCTCTATTTTTATATTGACCATCTAACATAATAATTAATAATAAATATTCATTGCTCTATTTTTATATTGACCATCTAATTTAATCATAAGTAATAAATATTCATTGCTCTATTTTTATATTGACCATCTAACATAATAATTAATAATAAATATTCATTGCTCTATTTTTATATTGACCATCTAATTTAATCATAAATAATAAATATTCATTGCTCTATTTTTATATTGACCATCTAACATAATAATTAATAATAATATTCATTGCTCTATTTTTATATTGACCATCTAATTTAATCATAAATAATAAATATTCATTGCTCTATTTTTATATTGACCATCTAACATAATAATAAATAATAAATATTCATTGCTCTATTTTGTCATCTAAGCCATCTAACATAATAATTAATAATAAATATTCATTGCTCTATTTTTATAATGACCATCTAATTTAATCATAAATAATAAATATTCATTGCTCTATTTTTATATTGACCTTCTAACATAATAATTAATAATAAATATTCATTGCTCTATTTTTATATTGACCATCTAATTTAATCATAAATAATAAATATTCATTGCTCTATTTTTATATTGACCATCTAACATAATAATTAATAATAAATATTCATTGCTCTATTTTTATATTGACCATCTAATTTAATCATAAATAATAATATTATTGCTCTATTTTTATATTTGACCATCTAATTTAATCATAAATAATAAATATTCATTGCTCTATTTTTATATTGACCATCTAACATAATAATTAATAATAAATATTCATTGCTCTATTTTTATATTGACCATCTAATTTAATCATAAATAATAAATATTCATTGCTCTGTTTATATTGACCATCTAACATAATAATAAATAATAAATATTCATTGCTCTATTTTTATATTGACCATCTAACATAATAATTAATAATAAATATTCATTTGCTCTATTTTTATATTGACCATCTAATTTAATCATAAATAATAAATATTCATTGCTCTATTTTTATATTGACCATCTAATTTAATCATAAATAATAAATATTCATTGCTCTATTTTTATATTGACCATCTAACATAATAATTAATAATAAATATTCATTGCTCTATTTTTATATTGACCATCTAATTTAATCATAAATAATAAATATTCATTTGCTCTATTTTTATATTGACCATCTAACATAATAATAAATAATAAATATTCATTGCTCTATTTTTATATTGACCATCTAACATAATAATTAATAATAAATATTCATTGCTCTATTTTTATATTGACCATCTAATTTAATCATAAATAATAAATATTCATTGCTCTATTTTTATATTGACCATCTAACATAATAATTAATAATAAATATTCATTGCTCTATTTTTATATTGACCATCTAATTTAATCATAAATAAATATTCATTGCTCTATTTTTATATTGACCATCTAATTTAATCATAAATAATAAATATTCATTACTCTATTTTTATATTGACCATCTAACATAATAATTAATAATAAATATTCATTGCTCTATTTTTATATTGACCATCTAATTTAATCATAAATAATAAATATTCATTGCTCTATTTTTATATTGACCATCTAACGCAATAATTAATAATAAATATTCATTGCTCTATTTTTATATTGACCATCTAATTTAATCATAAATAATAAATATTCATTGCTCTATTTTTATATTGACCATCTAACATAATAATAAATAATAAATATTCATTGCTCTATTTTTATATTGACCATCTAACATAATAATTAATAATAAATATTCATTGCTCTATTTTTATATTGACCATCTAATTTAATCATAAATAATAAATATTCATTGCTCTATTTTTATATTGACCATCTAACATAATAATTAATAATAAAATATTCATTGCTCTATTTTTATATTGACCATCTAATTTAATCATAAATAATAAATATTCATTGCTCTATTTTTATATTGACCATCTAACATAATAATTAATAATAAATATTCATTGCTCTATTTTTATATTGACCATCAAATTTAATCATAAATAATAAATATTCATTGCTCTATTTTTATATTGACCATCTAACATAATAATTAATAATAAATATTCATTGCTCTATTTTTATATTGACCATCTAATTTAATCATAAATAATAAATATTCATTGCTCTATTTTTATATTGACCATCTAATTTAATCATAAATAATAAATATTCATTGCTCTATTTTTATATTGACCATCTAACATAATAATTAATAATAAATATTCATTGCTCTATTTTTATATTGACCATCTAATTTAATCATAAATAATAAATATTCATTGCTCTATTTTTATATTGACCATCTAACATAATAATTAATAATAAATATTCATTAACTCCTATTTTTATAATAAGCCATCTAATTTAATCATAAATAATAAATATTCATTGCTCTATTTTTATATTGACCATCTAACATAATAATTAATAATAAATATTCATTGCTCTATTTTTATATTGACCATCTAATTTAATCATAAATAATAAATATTCATTGCTCTATTTTTATATTGACCATCTAACATAATAATTAATAATAAATATTCATTGCTCTATTTTTATATTGACCATCTAATTTAATCATAAATAATAAATATTCATTGCTCTATTTTTATATTGACCATCTAACATAATAATTAATAATAAATATTCATTGCTCTATTTTTATATTGACCATCTAATTTAATCATAAATAATAGTATTTGTTGCTCTATTTTTATATTGACCATCTAATTTAATCATAAATAATAAATATTCATTGCTCTATTTTTATATTGACCATCTAATTTAATCATAAATAATAAATATTCATTGCTCTATTTTTATATTGACCATCTAATTTAATCATAAATAATAAATATTCATTGCTCTATTTTTATATTGACCATCTAATTTAATCATAAATAATAAATATTCATTGCTCTATTTTTATATTGACCATCTAACATAATAATTAATAATAAATATTCATTGCTCTATTTTTATATTGACCATCTAATTTAATCATAAATAATAAATATTCATTGCTCTATTTTTATATTGACCATCTAACATAATTAATAATAAATATTCATTGCTCTATTTTTTATATTGACCATCTAATTTAATCATAAATAATAATATTCATTGCTCTATTTTTATATTGACCATCTAACATAATAATTAATAATAAATATTCATTGCTCTATTTTTATATTGACCATCTAATTTAATCATAAATAATAAATATTCATTGCTCTATTTTTATATTGACCATCTAACATAATAATTAATAATAAATATTCATTGCTCTATTTTTATATTGACCATCTAATTTAATCATAAATAATAAATATTCATTGCTCTATTTTTATATTGACCATCTAATTTAATCATAAATAATAAATATTCATTGCTCTATTTTTATATTAATTCACCAGAAATATAATAATTAATAATAAATATTCATTGCTCTATTTTTATATTAATTATCAAACATAATAATTAATAATAAATATTCATTATTTTATTTTTATAATAATCATCTAACATAATAATTAATAATAAATATCATTGTCATTTTTATATTAACGACTAACATAATAATAAATAATAAATATTAATTGCTCTTACTTTTTTATATTGACCACCGAACATAATAATTAATAATAAATATTCATTGTTTTGTTTTATATTAATTCATCAAATTATAATAATTAATAATAAATATTCATTGTTTCATTTATATTAATCATCTAATATAATAATTAATAATAAATATTCATTGTCTATTTTTATATTGACCACCTTTCAAACATAATAATAAATAATAAATATTCATTGCTCTATTTTTATACTAGACCAATTCCAACAATATAATTAATAATAAATATTCCATTGTCTTAATTTTTATATTGACCATCAATATAATAAATAAATAATAAATATTCATTAATAATTTTTATATTAATCATCTTAAATATAATAATAAATAATAAATATTAATTGCTCTATTTTTTATATTAACTATCAATTATAATAGAATTAATAATAAAGTATCATTACCTATTTTTATATTAATTATCAAACATAATAAATAATAAATATTCATTGTTCTATTTTTATATTAATCACGACTAATATATTATATTTAATAATAAATATCTAATGCTCTATTTTTATAATAATCATCAAACATAATAATAAATAATAAATATTCATTGTTTTATTTTATATTAATCATCAATATAATAATTTAAATTTTTCAATAAATATTCATTGCTCTATTTTTATAATAATCATCAAACATAATAATAAATAATAAATATCATTGTCATTTTTATATATTAATTCATCTATAATAATTAATAATAAATATTCATTGCTCTATTTTTATATTAATCAATGTTACAATAATAAATAATAAAATATTCATTGTTCTATTTTTATATTTAATCATCTAACATAAGACTAAGTTCTTCTAATAAAGATCACGTTTCCATTTTTATATTAATAATTAACAAACATAATAATAAATAATAAATATTCATTGTTCTATTTTATATTTAATTAATTAAATATAATAATTAATAATAAATATTCATTGCTCTATTTCTTTTTTTATATTTATTCATCAAAATGTTATAATAACAACACTAAAATATTCATTGCTCTATTTTATATTGACCATCTAACATAATAATTAATAAATAAATATTCACAATTTATTTTTATATTAATTCATCAAAGAAGTAATAATAAATTTAATAAATATTCATTGCTCTATTTTTATATTGACCATCTAACATAATAATTAATAATAATATTCACATTTTATTTTTTATATTGACCATCAAACAGGAATAATAAATAATAAATATCCATTGTCATTTTATATTGTTCATCTAACATAATAATTAATAATAAATATTCATTGCTCTATTTTTATATTGACCATCAAACATAATAATAAATAATAAATATTCATTGCTCTATTTTTATATTGACCATCTAACATAATAATTAATAATAAATATTCATTGTTCTATTTTTTATATTAATTGATCTAAATATAATAATAAATAATAAATATCTCATTGCTCTATTTTTATATTGACCATCTAATATAATAATTAATAATAAATATTAATTGCTCTATTTTTATATTGACCATCTAACATAATAATAAATAATAAATATTCATTGCTCTATTTTTATGTATTGACCATCTAATATAATAATAAATAATAAATATTCATTGCTCTTATTTTTTTATATTTAATTATCAATACAATAATTAATAATAAATATTAACTGTTCTTATTTATATTTTATCATCTAATATAATAATTAAAGTAATAAATATTCACGTTTCCTATTTTTATATTAATCATCTAAATATAATAATTAATAATAAATTTAATCATAAATCTATTTTTATATTGACCATCTAACATAATAATTAATAATAAATATTCATTGCTCTATTTTTATATTGACCATCTAATTTAATCATAAATAATAAATATTCATTGCTCTATTTTTATATTGACCATCTAACATAATAATTAATAATAAATATTCATGCTCTATTTTATATTGACCATCTAATTTAATCATAAATAATAAATATTCATTTGCTCTATTTTTATATTGACCATCTATTTTAATTAATAATAAATATTCATTTGCTCTATTTTTATATTGACCATCTGTAATAATTAATAATAAATATTCATTGCTCTATTTTTATATTGACCATCAAACATAATAATAAATAATAATGTTCATTGCTCTATTTTTATGTTAATACATCTAACATAATAATTAATAATAAATATTCATTGCTCTATTTTTATGTTGACCACATCTAATTTAATCATAAATAATAAATATTCATTTGCTCTATTTTTATGTTGACTTCATCTAATTTAATCATAAATAATAAATATTCATTGCTCTATTTTTATGTTGACCATCTAACATAATAATTAATAATAAATATTCATTTGCTCTATTTTTATATTGACCATCTAATTTAATCATAAATAATAAATATTCATTGCTCTATTTTATATTGACCATCTAACATAATAATAAATAATAAATATTCATTGCTCTATTTTTTTATAATGACCATCAAACATAATAATTAATAATAAATATTCATTGCTCTATTTTTATAATGACCATCTAATTTAATCATAAATAATAAATATTCCATTGCTCTATTTTTATATTGACCATCTAACATAATAATTAATAATAAATATTCATTTATATTTTTATATTGACCATCTAACATAATAATAAATAATAAAATATTAAACACTCTGTTTTATATTGACCATCAAACATAATAATAAATAATAAATATTCATTGCTCTATTTTTATATTGACCATCTAACATAATAATTAATAATAAATATTCATTTTGCTCTATTTTTATATTGACCATCTAATTTAATCATAAATAATAAATATTCATTTGTCTGTTTTTATGTTGACCATCTAACATAATAATTAATAATAAATATTCATTGCTCTATTTTTATATTGTTATCTAATTTAATCATAAATAATAAATATTCATTTTGCTCTGTTTTTATATTGACCATCTAACATAATATTATTAATGATATTCATTGCTCTATTTTGTAACGACCATCAAACATAATAATTAATAATAAATATTCATTTATGTTTATATTGACCATCTAACATAATAATTAATAATAAATATTCATTTGCTCTGTTTTTGTATTGACCATCTAACATAATAATAAATAATAATGTTCATTGTCTATTTTTATGTTGACCATCAAACATAATAATAAATAATAAATATTCATTTGCTCTGTTTTTATATTGACCATCAACATAATAATTATTAATAAATATTCATTTGTATTTTTTATATTGACCATCTAATTTAATCATAAATAATAAATATTGTTGCTCTATTTTATGTTAATGCATCTAACATAATAATTAATAATAAATATTCATTGCTCTATTTTTATATTGACCATCTAATTTAATCATAAATAATAAATATTCATTTATATAACTTTTGTAGTGACCATCTAACATAATAATTAATAATAAATATTCATTGCTCTATTTTTATATTGACCATCTAATTTAATCATAAATAATAAATATTCATTGCTCTGTTTTATATTGTTGTCTAACATAATAATTAATAATAAATATTCATTTGCTCTATTTTTATATTGACCATCTAATTTAATCATAAATAACAAATATTCATTGCTCTATTTTTATATTGACCATCTAACATAATAATAAATAATAAATATTCGTTGCTCTATTTTTATATTGACCATCAAACATAATAATAAATAATAAATATTCATTTGCTCTATTTTTATAATGACCATCGCATAACAATAATTAACTAATAAATATTCATTGCTCTATTTTTATATTGACCGTAAAACATAATAATAAATAAATATTCATTGCTCTATTTTTATATTGACCATCAAACATAATAATAAATAATAAATATTCATTGCTCTATTTTTATATTGACATCATTATAATAATAAATAATAAATATTCATTGCTCTATTTTTATATTGACCATCTAACATAATAATTAATAATAAATATTCATTTACTCTATTTTTATATTGACCATCAAACATAATAATAAATAATAAATATTTAATTATCTTTTCATATTGACCATCAAACATAATAATAAATAATAAATATTCATTTATCTATTTTTATATTGACCATCTAACATAATAATAAATAATAAATATTCATTTTGCTCTATTTTTTTATATTGACCATCAAACATAATAATAAATAATAAATATTTAATTGCTCTATTTTTGTAATGACCATCAAACATAATGTTAAATAATAAATATTCATTGCTCTATTTTTATGTTGACCATCTAACATAATAATTAATAATAAATATTCATTGCTCTATTTTTTATGTTGACCATCTAATTTAATCATAAATAATAAATATTCATTTGCTCTATTTTTATGTTGACCATCTAACATAATAATTAATAATAAATATTCATTGCTCTATTTTTATATTGACCATCTAATTTAATCATAAATAATAAATATTCATTTGCTCTATTTTTATATTGACCATCTAACATAATAATTAATAATAAATATTCATTGCTCTTTATTTTTATATTGACCATCTAATTTAATCATAAATAATAAATATTCATTGCTCTATTTTTATGTTGACCATCTAACATATTAATTAATAATAAATATTAATTGTATTTTTATGTTATTATCATTTAATCATAAATAATAATGTTCATTTTGCTCTATTTTTATAAGCCATCTAACATAATAATAAATAATAATGTTCATTGCTCTATTTTTATATTGTTCATCAAACATAATAATAAATAATAAATATTCATTGCTCTATTTTATGTTGTTACGTCTAACATAATAATTAATAATAAATATTCATTTGCTCTATTTTTATATTGACCATCAAACATAATAATAGTAAATATTCATTGCTCTATTTTTATATTGACCATCTAACATAATAATAAATAATAAATATTGTTGCTCTATTTTTATATTGACCATCAAACATAATAATAAATAATAAATATTCATTGCTCTATTTTTATATTGACCTACTTTTAATAGATATAACTATTAAATATTATTGCTCTATTTTCATTGACCATCTAATTTAATCATAAATAATAAATATTCATGTCTATTTTTATATTGACCATCTAACACAATAATTAATAATAAATATTCATTTGCTCTATTTTTATATTGACCATCTGCTAATAATAAATAATAAATATTCATTGCTCTATTTTTATGTTGACCATCAAACATAATAATTAATAATAAAATATTTTTATTTTATGTTTTATATTATTATCTAATTTAATGTAAATAATAAATATTCATTGCTCTATTTTTATATTGACCATCTAATTTAATCATAAATATTAATATTCATTGCTCTATTTTTATATTGACCATCTAATTTAATCATAAATATTAATATTCATTGCTCTATTTTTATAATGACCATCTATTTTAATAATTAATAATAAATATTCATTGCTCTATTTTTATATTGACCATCTAATTTAATCATAAATAATAAATATTCATTACTCTGTTTTTATATTGACCATCTAATTCGTCTATTTTT
>JBBBDQ010020416.1:0-14492 GCA_037127315.1 Ascarosepion bandense | reverse complement strand
AAATGGCAAGAGTACATTGAATCTGCAGCTAAGAAAATTGATTCAATATAAATTCATTCAAACGAAATGGCAAGAGTACATTGAATCTGCAGCTAAGAAAATTGATTCAATATAAATTCATTCAAACGAAATGGCAAGAGTACATTGAATCTGCAGCTAAGAAAATTGATTCAATATAAATTCATTCAAACGAAATGGCAAGAGTACATTGAATCTGCAGCTAAGAAAATTGATTCAATATAAAATTCATTCAAACGAAATGGCAAGAGTACATTGAATCTGCAGCTAAGAAAATTGATTCAATATAAATTCATTCAAACGAAATGGCAAGAGCTACATTGAATCTGCAGCTAAGAAAATTGATTCAATATAAATTCATCTAAACGAAATGGCAAGAGTACATTGAATCTGCAGCTAAGAAAATTGATTCAATATAAATTCATTCAAACGAAATGGCAAGAGTACATTGAATCTGCAGCTAAGAAAATTGATTCAATATAAATTCATTCAAACGAAATGGCAAGAGTACATTGAATCTGCAGCTAAGAAAATTGATTCAATATAAATTCATTCAACGTAAAATGGCAAGAGTACATCGAATCTGCAGCTAAGAAAATTGATTCAATATAAATTCATTCAAACGAAATGGCAAGAGTACATCGAATCTGCAGCTAAGAAAATTGATTCAATATAAATTCATTCAAACGAAATGGCAAGAGTACATCGAATCTGCAGCTAAGAAAATTGATCTCAATATAAATTCATTCAAACGAAATGGCAAGAGTACATCGAATCTGCAGCTAAGAAAATTGATTCAATATAAATTCATTCAAAACGAAATGGCAAGAGTACATCGAATCTGCAGCTAAGAAAATTGATTCAATATAAATTCATTCAAACGAATGGTGCAAGAGTACATTGAATCTGCAGCTAAGAAAATTGATTCAATATAAATTCATTCAAACGAAATGGCAAGAGTACATTGAATCTGCAGCTAAGAAAATTGATTCAATATAAATCATTCCAACGAAATGGTGCTAAGAGTACATTGAATCTGCAGCTAAGAAAATTGATTCAATATAAATTCATTCAAACGAAATGGCAAGAGTACATTGAATCTGCAGCTAAGAAAATTGATTCAATATAAATTCATTCAAACGAATGGCAAGAGTACATTGAATCTGCAGCTAAGAAAATTGATTCAATATAAATTCATTCAAACGAAATGGCAAGAGTACATTGAATCTGCAGCTAAGAAAATTGATTCAATATAAATTCATTCAAACGAAATGGCAAGAGTACATTGAATCTGCAGCTAAGAAAATTGATTCAATATAAATTCATTCAAACGAAATGGCAAGAGTACATTGAATCTGCAGCTAAGAAAATTGATTCAATATAAATTCATTCAAACGAAATGGCAAGAGTACATTGAATCTGCAGCTAAGAAAATTGATTCAATATAAATCTATTCAAACGAAATGGCAAGAGTACATTGAATCTGCAGCTAAGAAAATTGATTCAATATAAATTCATTCAAATGAAATGGCGGGAAGAGTACATTGAATCTGCAGCTAAGAAAATTGATTCAATATAAAATTCATTCAAACGAAATGGCAAGAGTACATTGAATCTGCAGCTAAGAAATTGATTCAATATAAATTCATTCAAACGAAATGGCAAGAGTATATTGAATCTGCAGCCAAGAAAATTGATTCAATATAAATTCATTCAAACGAAATGGCAAGAGTACATTGAATCTGCAGCCAAGAAAATTGATTCAATATAAATTCATTCAAACGAAATGGCAAGAGTACATTGAATCTGCAGCCAAGAAAATTGATTCAATATAAATTCATTCAAACGAAATGGCAAGAGTACACATTGAATCTAAAAGCCAAGAAAATTGATTCAATATAAATTCATTCAAACGAATGGCAAGAGTACATTGAATCTGCAGCCAAGAAAATTGATTCAATATAAATTCATTCAAACGAAATGGTGCAGAGTACATTGAATCTGCAGCCAAGAAAATTGATTCAATATAAATTCATTCAAACGAAATGGCAAGAGTACATTGAATCTGCAGCCAAGAAAATTGATTCAATATAACCATTCAAACGAAATGGCAAGAGTACATTGACCCAGCCAAGAAAATTGATTCAATATAAATTCATTCAAACGAAATAAGAGTACATTGGAATCTGCAGCCAAGAAAATTGATTCAATATAAATTCATTCAAACGAAATGGCAAGAGTACATTGAATCTGCAGCCAAGAAAATTGATTCAATATAAATTCATTCAAACGAAATGGTGAAGAGTACATTGAATCTGCAGCCAAGAAAATTGATTCAATATAAATTCATTCAAACGAATGGCAAGAGTACATTGAATCTGCAGCCAAGAAAATTGATTCAATATAAATTCATTCAAACGAATGTATAAGAGTACATTGAATCTGCAGCCATGAAAATTGATTCAAATATAAATTCATTCAAACGAATATAAGAGTGACATTGAATCTGCAGCCAAGAAAATTGATTCAATATAAATTCATTCAAAACGAATGTAAAGAGCATATTGAATCTGCAGCCAAGAAAATTGATTCAATATAAATTCATTCAAACGAAATGGCAAGAGTACATTGAATCTGCAGCTAAGAAAATTGATTCAATATAAATTCATTCAAACGAAATGGCAAGAGTACATTGAATCTGCAGCCAAGAAAATTGATTCAATATAAATTCATTCAAACGAAATGGCAAGAGTACATTGAATCTGCAGCCAAGAAAATTGATTCAATATAAATTCATTCAAACGAAATGGCAAGAGTTACATTGAATCTGCAGCCAAGAAAATTGATTCAATATAAATTCATTCAAACGAAATGGCAAGAGTACATTGAATCTGCAGCCAAGAAAATTGATTCAATATAAATTCATTCAAACGAAATGGCAAGAGTACATTGAATCTGCAGCTAAGAAAATTGATTCAATATAAATTCATTCAAACGAAATGGCAAGAGTACATTGAATCTGCAGCTAAGAAAATTGATTCAATATAAATTCATTCAAACGAAATGGCAAGAGTACATTGAATCTGCAGCTAAGAAAATGATTCAATATAAATTCATTCAAACGAAATGGCAAGAGTACATTGAATCTGCAGCTAAGAAAATTGATTCAATATAAATTCATTCAAACGAAATGGCAAGAGTACATTGAATCTGCAGCTAAGAAAATTGATTCAATATAAATTCATTCAAACGAAATGGCAAGAGTACATTGAATCTGCAGCTAAGAAAATTGATTCAATATAAATTCATTCAAACGAAATGGTGTAAGAGTACATTGAATCTGCAGCTAAGAAAATTGATTCAATATAAATTCATTCAAGAAATGGCAAGAGTACATTGAATCTGCAGCTAAGAAAATTGATTCAATATAAATTCATTCAAACGAAATGGCAAGAGTACATTGAATCTGCAGCTAAGAAAATTGATTCAATATAAATTCATTCAAACGAAATGGCAAGAGTACATTGAATCTGCAGCTAAGAAAATTGATTCAATATAAATTCATTCAAAACGAAATGGCAAGAGTACATTGAATCTGCAGCTAAGAAAATTGATTCAATATAAATTCATTCAAACGAATGGCAAGAGTACATTGAATCTGCAGCTAAGAAAATTGATTCAATATAAATTCATTCCAACGAATGGAAAGAAGAGTACATTGAATCTGCAGCTAAGAAAATTGATTCAATATAAATTCATTCAAACGAAATGGCAAGAGTACATTGAATCTGCAGCTAAGAAAATTGATTCAATATAAATTCATTCAAACGAAATGGCAAGAGTACATTGAATCTGCAGCTAAGAAAATTGATTCAATATAAATTCATTCAAACGAAATGGCAAGAGTACATTGAATCTGCAGCTAAGAAAATTGATTCAATATAAATTCATTCAAACGAAATGGCAAGAGTACATTGAATCTGCAGCTAAGAAAATTGATTCAATATAAATTCATTCAAACGAAATGGTAAAGAGTACATTGAATCTGCAGCTAAGAAAATTGATTCAATATAAATTCATTCAAACGAAATGGCAAGAGTACATTGAATCTGCAGCTAAGAAAATTGATTCAATATAAATTCATTCAAATGAAATGGCAAGAGTGCATTGAATCTGCAGCTAAGAAATTGATTCAATATAAATTCATTCAAACGAAATGGCAAGAGTACATTGAATCTGCAGCTAAGAAAATTGATTCAATATAAATTCATTCAAACGAAATGGTGTATGAGTACATTGAATCTGCAGCTAAGAAAATTGATTCAATATAATCATTCAAACGAAATGGCAAGAGTACATTGAATCTGCAGCTAAGAAAATTGATTCAATATAAATTCATTCAAACGAATGGCAAGAGTACATTGAATCTGCAGCTAAGAAAATTGATTCAATATAAATTCATTCAAACGAAATGGCAAGAGTACATTGAATCTGCAGCTAAGAAAATTGATTCAATATAAATTCATTCAAACGAAATGGCGAAGAGTACATTGAATCTGCAGCTAAGAAAATTGATTCAATATAAATTCATCTCAAACGAAATGGCAAGAGTACATTGAATCTGCAGCTAAGAAATTGATTCAATATAAATTCATTCAAACGAAATGGCAAGAGTACATTGAATCTGCAGCTAAGAAAATTGATTCAATATAAATTCATTCAAACGAAATGGCAAGAGTACATTGAATCTGCAGCTAAGAAAATTGATTCACTGCAAATTCATTCAAACGAAATGGCAAAGAGTACATTGAATCTGCAGCTAAGAAAATTGATTCAATATAAATTCATTCAAACGAAATGGTAAGAGTACATGAATCTGCAGCTAAGAAAATTGATTCAATATAAATTCATTCAGAAATGGCAAGAGTACATTGAATCTGCAGCTAAGAAAATTGATTCAATATAAATTCATTCAAACGTGAAATGGCAAGAGTACATTGAATCTGCAGCTAAGAAAATTGATTCAATATAAATTCATTCAAACGAAATGGCAAGAGTACATTGAATCTGCATAAGAAAATTGATTCAATATAAATTCATTCAAACGAAATGGCAAGAGTACATTGAATCTGCAGCTAAGAAAATTGATTCAATATAAATTCATTCAAACGAAATGGCAAGAGTACATTGAATCTGCAGCCAAGAAAATTGATTCAATATAAATTCATTCAAACGAATGGAAAAGAGTACATTGAATCTGCAGCCAAGAAAATTGATTCAATATAAATTCATTCAAACGAAATGGCAAGAGTACATTGAATCTGCAGCCAAGAAAATTGATTCAATATAAATTCATTCAAACGAAATGGCAAGAGTACATTGAATCTGCAGCCAAGAAAATTGATTCAATATAAATTCATTCAAACGAAATGGCAAAGAGTACATTGAATCTGCAGCCAAGAAAATTGATTCAATATAAATTCATTCAAACGAAATGGTAAAGAGTACATTGAATCTGCAGCCAAGAAAATTGATTCAATATAAATTCATTCAAAATCAATGGTAAGAGTACATTGAATCTGCAGCCAAGAAAATTGATTCAATATAAATTCATTCAAACGAAATGGCAAGAGTACATTGAATCTGCAGCCAAGAAATGATCTGAATATAAATTCATTCAAACGAAATGGCAAGAGTACATTGAATCTGCAGCCAAGAAAATTGATTCAATATAAATTCATTCAAACGAAATGGCAAGAGTACATTGAATCTGCAGCCAAGAAAATTGATTCAATATAAATTCATTCAAACGAAATGGCAAGAGTACATTGAATCTGCAGCCAAGAAAATTGATTCAATATAAATTCATTCAAACGAAATGGCAAGAGTACATTGAATCTGCAGCCAAGAAAATTGATTCAATATAAATTCATTCAAACGAAATGGCAAGAGTACATTGAATCTGCAGCCAAGAAAATTGATTCAATATAAATTCATTCAAACGAAATGGCAAAGAGTACATTGAATCTGCAGTCAAGAAATTGATTCAATATAAATTCATTCAAACGAATGAAAAGAGTACATTGAATCTGCAGCCAAGAAAATTGATTCTAATATAAATTCATTCAAACGAATGGTAAGAGTACATTGAATCTGCAGCCAAGAAAATTGATTCAATATAAATTCATTCAAACGGAAATGGCAAGAGTACATTGAATCTGCAGCCAAGAAAATTGATTCAATATAAATTCATCTAAACGAAATGGCAAGAGTACATTGAATCTGCAGCCAAGAAAATTGATTCAATATAAATTCATTCAAACGAAATGGCAAGAGTACATTGAATCTGCAGCCAAGAAAATTGATTCAATATAAATTCATTCAAACGAAATGGCAAGAGTACATTGAATCTGCAGCCAAGGAAAATTGATTCAATATAAATTCATTCAAACGAAAATGGCAAGAGTACATTGAATCTGCAGCTACAAAATTGATTCAATATAAATTCATTCAAACGAAATGGCAAGAGTACATTGAATCTGCAGCTAAGAAAATTGATTCAATATAAATTCATTCAAACGAAATGGAGAAGAGTACATTGAATCTGCAGCTAAGAAAATTGATTCAATATAAATTCATTCAAACGAAATGGCAAGAGTACATTGAATCTGCAGCTAAGAAAATTGATTCAATATAAATTCATTCAAACGAAATGAAAAAGAGTACATTGAATCTGCAGCTAAGAAAAATTGATCTCAATATAAATTCATTCAAACGAAATGGCGTAAGAGTACATTGAATCTGCAGCTAAGAAAATTGATTCAATATAAATTCATTCAAACGAAATACAAGAGTACATTGAATCTGCAGCTAAGAAAATTGATTCAATATAAATTCATTCAAACGAAATGGCAAGAGTACATTGAATCTGCAGCTAAGAAAATTGATTCAATATAAATTCATTCAAACGAAATGGCAAGAGTACATTGAATCTTCGTAGTGCCATGAAAAATTGATTCAATATAAATTCATTCAAACGAAATGGCAAGAGTACATTGAATCTGCAGCTAAGAAAATTGATTCAATATAAATTCATTCAAACGAAATGAAAAAGAGTACATTGAATCTGCAGCTAAGAAAATTGATTCAATATAAATTCATTCAAACGAAATGGCAAGAGTACATTGAATCTGCAGCTAAGAAAATTGATTCAATATAAATTCATTCAAACGAAAATGGCAAAGAGCATACGAATCTGCAGCTAAGAAAAAATTGATTCAATATAAATTCATTCAAACGAAATGGCAAGTATACATTGAATCTGCAGCTAAGAAAATTGATTCAATATAAATTCATTCAAACGAAATGGCAAGAGTACATTGAATCTGCAGCTAAGAAAATTGATTCAATATAAATTCATTCAAACGAAATGGCAAGAGTACATTGAATCTGCAGCTAAGAAAATTGATTCAATATAAATTCGTCCAACGAAATGCGAAAGTACATTGAATCTGCAGCTAAGAAAATTGATTCAATATAAATTCATTCAAACGAAATGGGCAAGAGTACATTGAATCTGCAGCTAAGAAAATTGATTCAATATAAATTCATTCAAACGAAATGGTGAAGAGTACATTGAATCTGCAGCTAAGAAAATTGATTCAATATAAATTCATTCAAACGAATGGTATACATTGAATCTGCAGCTAAGAAAATTGATTCAATATAAATTCATTCAAACGAATGGCAAGAGTACATTGAATCTGCAGCTAAGAAAATTGATTCAATATAAATTCATTCAAACGAATGGCAAGAGTACATTGAATCTGCAGCTAAGAAAATTGATTCAATATAAATTCATTCAAACGAAATGGCAAGAGTACATTGAATCTGCAGCTACAAAATTGATTCAATATAAATTCATTCAAACGAAATGGCAAGAGTACATTGAATCTGCAGCTAAGAAAATTGATTCAATATAAATTCATTCAAACGAATGAGTAAGAGTACATTGAATCTGCAGCTAAGAAAATTGATTCAATATAATCATCTAAACGAATGAAAATATACATTGAATCTGCAGCTAAGAAAATTGATTCAATATAAATTCATCTAAACTAGGCCATGGGAAGAGATACATTGGAATCTGCAGCCAAGAAAATTGATTCAATATAAATTCATTCAAACGAAATGGCAAGAGTACATTGAATCTGCAGCCAAGAAAATTGATTCAATATAAATTCATTCAAACGAAATGGCAAGAGTACATTGAATCTGCAGCCAAGAAAATTGATTCAATATAAATTCATTCAAACGAAATGGCAAGAGTACATTGAATCTGCAGCCAAGAAAATTGATTCAATATAAATTCATTCAAACGAAATGGCAAGAGTACATTGAATTTGTGCCAAGAAAATTGATTCAATATAAATTCATTCAAACGAAATGGCAAGAGTACATTGAATCTGCAGCCAAGAAAATTGATTCAATATAAATTCATTCAAACGAAATGGAGGCAAGAGTACATTGAATCTGCAGCCAAGAAAAATTGATTCAATATAAATTCATTCAAACGAATATGAAAGAGTACATTGAATTCGCAGCCAAGAAAATTGATTCAATATAAATTCATTCAAACGAAATGGCAAGTGAGTACATTGAATCTGCAGCCAAGAAAATTGATTCAATATAAATTCATTCAAACGAAATGGCAAGAGTACATTGAATCTGCAGCCAAGAAAATTGATTCAATATAAATTCATTCAAACGAAATGGCAAGAGTACATTGAATCTGCAGCCAAGAAAATTGATTCAATATAAATTCATTCAAACGAAATGGCAAGAGTACATTGAATCTGCAGCCAAGAAAATTGATTCAATATAAATTCATTCAAACGAAATGGCAAGAGTACATTGAATCTGCAGCCAAGAAAATTGATTCAATATAAATTCATTCAAACGAAATGCTGCAAGAGTACATTGAATCTGCAGCCAAGAAAATTGATTCAATATAAATTCATTCAAACGAAATGGCAAGAGTACATTGAATCTGCAGCCAAGAAATTGATTCAATATAAATTCATTCAAAACGAAATGGCAAGAGTACATTGAATCTGCAGCCAAGAAAATTGATTCAATATAAATTCATTCAAAAAACGAAATGGCAAGAGTACATTGAATCTGCAGCCAAGAAAATTGATTCAATATAAATTCATTCAAACGAAATGGCAAGAGTACATTGAATCTGCAGCTAAGAAAATTGATTCAATATAAATTCATTCAAACGAAATGGCAAGAGTACATTGAATCTAGTAGCTAAGAAAATTGATTCAATATAAATTCATTCAAACGAAATGGCAAGAGTACATTGAATCTGCAAGCTAAGAAAATTGATTCAATATAAATTCATTCAAACGAAATGGCAAGAGTACATTGAATCTGCAGCTAAGAAAATTGATTCAATATAAATTCATTCAAACGAAATGGCAAGAGTACATTGAATCTGCAGCTAAGAAAATTGATTCAATATAAATTCATTCAAACGAAATGGCAAGATAATATTGAATCTGCAGCTGATGAAAAATTGATTCAATATAAATTCATTCAAACGAAATGGCAAGAGCAATATTGAATCTGCAGCTAAGAAAATTGATTCAATATAAATTCATTCAAACGAAATGGCAAGAGTACATTGAATTTAGTAGTTAAGAAAATTGATTCAATATAAATTCATTCAAACGAAATGGCAAGAGTACATTGAATCGTGTTTAAGAAAATTGATTCAATATAAATTCATTCAAACGAAATGGCAAGAGTACATTGAATCTGCAGCTAAGAAAATTGATTCAATATAAATTCATTCAAACGAAATGGCAAGAGTACATTGAATCTGCAGCTAAGAAAATTGATTCAATATAAATTCATTCAAACGAAATGGCAAGAGTACATTGAATCTGCAGCTAAGAAATTGATTCAATATAAATTCATTCAAACGAAATGGCAAGAGTACATTGAATCTGCAGCTAAGAAAATTGATTCAATATAAATTCATTCAAACGAAATGGCAAGAGTACATTGAATAGCTAAGAAAATTGATTCAATATAAATTCATTCAAACGAAATGGCAAGAGTACATTGAATCTGCAGCTAAGAAATTGATTCAATATGTTCATTCAAACGAAATGGCAAGAGTACATTGAATCTGCAGCTAAGAAAATTGATTCAATATAAATTCATTCAAACGAAATGGCAAGAGTACATTGAATCTGCAGCTAAGAAAATTGATTCAATATAAATTCATTCAAACGAAATGGCAAGAGTACATTGAATCTGCAGCCAAGAAAATTGATTCAATATAAATTCATTCAAACGAAATGGCAAGAGACATTGAATCGCAGCTGAAGAAAATTGATTCAATATAAATTCATTCAAACGAAATGGCAAGAGTACATTGAATCTGCAGCTAAGAAAATTGATTCAATATAAATTCATTCAAACGAAATGGCAAGAGTACATTGAATCTGCAGCTAAGAAAATTGATTCAATATAAATTCATTCAAACGAAATGGCAAGAGTACATTGAATCTGCAGCTAAGAAAATTGATTCAATATAAATTCATTCAAACGAAATGGCAAGAGTACATTGAATCTGCCAGAAGCTAAGAAAATTGATTCAATATAAATTCATTCAAACGAAAATGGCAAGAGTACATTGAATCTGCAGCTAAGAAAATTGATTCAATATAAATTCATTCAAACGAAATGGCAAGAGTACATTGAATCTGCAGCTAAGAAAATTGATTCAATATAAATTCATTCAAACGAAATGGCAAGAGTACATTGAATCTACAGAAGTTAAGAAAAATTGATTCAATATAAATTCATTCAAACGAAATGGCAAGAGTACATTGAATCTGAAGAAATTGATTCAATATAAATTCATTCAAACGAAATGGCAAGAGTACATTGAATCTGCAAAGAAGAAAATTGATTCAATATAAATTCATTCAAACGAAAATGGCAAGAGTACATTGAATCTGCAGCTACAGTACTGATTCAATATAAATTCATTCAAACGAAATGGCAAGAGTACATTGAAGGGTAGTTAAGAAAATTGATTCAATATAAATTCATTCAAACGAAATGGCAAGAGTACATTGAATCTGCAGCTAAGAAAATTGATTCAATATAAATTCATTCAAACGAAATGGCAAGAGTACATTGAATCTGCAGCTAAGAAAATTGATTCAATATAAATTCATTCAAACGAAATGGCAAGAGTACATTGAATCTGCAGCTAAGAAAATTGATTCAATATAAATTCATTCAAAATTCAAATGGCAAGAGTACATTGAATCTGCAGCTAAGAAAATTGATTCAATATAAAATTCCATTCAAAACGAAATGGCAAGAGTACATTGAATCTGCAGCTAAGAAAATTGATTCAATATAAATTCATTCAAACGAAAATGGCAAGAGTACATTGAATCTGCAGCTAAGAAAATTGATTCAATATAAATTCATTCAAACGAAATGGCAAGAGTACATTGAATCTGCAGCTAAGGAAAATTGATTCAATATAAATTCATTCAAACGAAATGGCAAGAGTACATTGAATCTGCAGTTAAGAAAATTGATTCAATATAAATTCATTCAAACGAAATGGCAAGAGTACATTGAATCTGCAGCTAAGAAAATTGATTCAATATAATCATTCAAACGAAATGGCAAGAGTACATTGAATCTGCAGCTAAGAAAATTGATTCAATATAAATTCATTCAAACGAAATGGCAAGAGTACATTGAATCTGTACATAGAAAATTGATTCAATATAAATTCATTCAAACGAAATGGCAAGAGTACATTGAATCTAGCCAAGAAAATTGATTCAATATAAATTCATTCAAACGAAATGGCAAGAGTACATTGAATCTGCAGCTAAGAAAATTGATTCAATATAAATTCATTCAAACGAAATGGCAAGAGTACATTGAATCTGCAGCTAAGAAAATTGATTCAATATAAATTCATCCAAACGAAATGGCAAGAGTACATTGAATCTGCAGCTAAGAAAATTGATTCAATATAAATTCATTCAAACGAAATGGCAAGAGTACATTGAATCTGCAGCTAAGAAAATTGATTCAATATAAATTCATTCAAACGAATGGCAAGAGTACATTGAATCTGCAGCTAAGAAAATTGATTCAATATAAATTCATTCAAACGAAATGGCAAGAGTACATTGAATCTCAGCTAAGAAAATTGATTCAATATAAATTCATTCAAACGAAATGGCAAGAGTACATTGAATCTGCAGCTAAGAAAATTGATTCAATATAAATTCATTCAAACGAAATGGCAAGAGTACATTGAATCTGCAGCTAAGAAAATTGATTCAATATAAATTCATTCAAACGAAATGGCAAGAGTACATTGAATCTGGTAGCTAAGAAAATTGATTCAATATAAATTCATTCAAACGAAATGGCAAGAGTACATTGAATCTGCAGCTAAGAAAATTGATTCAATATAAATTCATTCAAACGAAATGGCAAGAGTACATTGAATCTGCAGCTAAGAAAATTGCATTCAATATAAATTCATTCAAACGAAATGGCAAGAGTACATTGAATCTGCAGCTAAGAAAATTGATTCAATATAAATTCATTCAAACGAAATGGCAAGAGTACATTGAATCTGCAGTGCTAAGAAAATTGATTCAATATAAATCCATTCAAAACGAAATGGCAAGAGTACATTGAATCTGCAGCTAAGAAAATTGATTCAATATAAATCCATTCAAACGAAATGGCAAGAGTACATTGAATCTGCTAAGAAAATTGATTCAATATAAATCATCTCAAACGAAATGAGCAAGAGTACATTGAATCTGCAGCTAAGAAAATTGATTCAATATAAATTCATTCAAACGAAATGGCAAGAGTACATTGAATCTGCAGCTAAGAAAATTGATTCAATATAAATTCATTCAAACGAAATGGCAAGAGTACATTGAATCTGCAGCTAAGAAAATTGATTCAATATAAATTCATTCAAACGAAATGGCAAGAGTACATTGAATCTGCAGCTAAGAAAATTGATTCAATATAAATTCATTCAAACGAAATGGCAAGAGTACATTGAATCTGCAGCTAAGAAAATTGATTCAATAATATAAATTCATTCAAACGAAATGGCAAGAGTACATTGAATCTGCAGCTAAGAAAAATTGATTCAATATAAATTCATTCAAACGAAATGGCAAGAGTACATTGAATCTGCAGCTAAGAAAATTGATTCAATATAAATTCATTCAAACGAAATGGCAAGAGTACATTGAATCTGCAGCTAAGAAAATTATTCAATATAAATTCATTCAAACGAAATGGCAAGAGTATTGAATCTGCAGCTACAAAAATTGATTCAATATAAATTCATTCAAACGAAATGGCAAGAGTACATTGAATCTGCAGCTAAGAAAATTGATTCAATATAAATTCATTCAAACGAAATGAAGAGTACATTGAATCTGCAGCTAAGAAAATTGATTCAATATAAATTCATTCAAACGAAATGGCAAGAGTACATTGAATCTGGTAGCTAAGAAAATTGATTCAATATAAATTCATTCAAACGAAATGGCAAGAGTACATTGAATCTGCAGCTAAGAAAATTGATTCAATATAAATTCATTCAAACGAAATGGCAAGAGTACATTGAATCTGCAGTTAAGAAAATTGATTCAATATAAATTCATTCAAACGAAATGGCAAGAGTACATTGAATCTGGTAGCTAAGAAAATTGATTCAAATATAAATTCATTCAAACGAAATGGCAAGAGTACATTGAATCTGCAGTTAAGAAAATTGATTCAATATAAATTCATTCAAACGAAATGGCAAGAGTACATTGAATCTGCAGCTAAGAAAATTGATTCAATATAAATTCATTCAAACGAAATGGCAAGAGTACATTGAATCTGCAGCCAAGAAAATTGATTCAATAAGTAAATTCATTCAAACGAAATGGCAAGAGTACATTGAATCTGCAGCTAAGAAAATTGATTCAATATAAATTCATTCAAACGAAATGGCAAGAGCATTGAATCTGCAGCTAAGAAAATTGATTCAATATAAATTCATTCAAACGAAATGGCAAGAGTACATTGAATCTGGTAGCTAAGAAAATTGATTCAATATAAATTCATTCAAACGAAATGGCAAGAGTACATTGAATCTGCAGCTAAGAAAATTGATTCAATATAAATTCATTCAAACGAAATGGCAAGAGTACATTGAATCTGCAGCTAAGAAAATTGATTCAATATAAATTCATTCAGAAATGGCAAGAGTACATTGAATCTGCAGCTAAGAAAATTGATTCAATATAAATTCATTCAAACGAAATGGCAAGAGTACATTGAATCTGCAGCTAAGAAAATTGATTCAATATAAATTCATTCAAACGAAA
>JBBBDQ010020412.1:0-15176 GCA_037127315.1 Ascarosepion bandense | reverse complement strand
ATGAAACATCCTACATAATAATAATAATATAGTTGGGTCATACATAATGGAACATCCACTACATAATAATAATAATATAGTTGGGTCATACATAATGGAACATCCTACATAATAATAATAATATAGTTGGGTCATACATAATGGAACATCCTACATAATAATAATAATATAGTTGGGTCATACATAATGGAACATCCTACATAATAATAATAATATAGTTGGGTCATACATAATGGAACATCCTACATAATAATAATAATATAGTTGGGTCATACATAATGGAACATCCTACATAATAATAATAATATAGTTGGGTCATACATAATGGAACATCCTACATAATAATAATAATATAGTTGGGTCATACATAATGGAACATCCTACATAATAATAATAATATAGTTGGCTCATACATAATAATGGAACAGCCTACATAATAATAATAATATAGTTGGGTCATACATAATGGAACATCCTACATAATAATAATAATATAGTTAGGTCATACATAATGGAACAGCCTACATAATAATAATAATATAGTTGGGTCATACATAATGGAACGTCCTACATAATAATAATAATATAGTTGGGTCATACATAATGGAACATCCTACATAATAATAATAATAATATAGTTGGGTCATACATAATGGAACATCCTACATAATAATAATAATATAGTTGGGTCATACATAATGGAACATCCTACATAATAATAATAATATAGTTGGGTCATACATAATGGAACAGCCTACATAATAATAATAATATAGTTGGGTCATACATAATGGAACGTCCTACATAATAATAATAACCTGAATTTGGGTCATACATAATGGAACATCCTACATAATAATAATAATAATATAGTTGGGTCATACATAATGGAGACAGCCTACATAATAATAATAATATAGTTGGGTCATACATAATGGAACATCCACCATAATAATAATAATATAGTTGGGTCATACATAATGGAACGTCCTACATAATAATAATAATAATATAGTTGGGTCATACATAATGGAACATCCTACATAATAATAATAATATAGTTGGGTCATACATAATGGAACATCCTACATAATAATAATAATAGTTGGGTCATACATAATGGAACATCCTGCATAATAATAATAATATAGTTGGGTCATACATAATGGAACATCCTACATAATAATAATAATATAGTTGGGTCATACATAATGGAACAGCCTACATAATAATAATAATATAGTTGGGTCATACATAATGGAACATCCTTCATAATAATAATAATAATAATATAGTTGGGTCATACATAATGGAACATTCTACATAATAATAATGATATAGTTGGGTCATATATAATGGAACCTCCTACATAATAATAATAATATAGTGGGGTCATACATAATGGAACATCCTACATAATAATAATAATATAGTTGGGTCATACATAATGGAACATGCTACATAATAATAATAATATAGTGGGGTCATACATAATGGAACATCCTACATAATAATAATAATATAGTTGGGTCATACATAATGGTACATCCTACATAATAATAATAATATAGTGAGGTCCTGTACATAATGGAACATCCTACATAATAATAATAATATAGTGGGGTCATACATAATGGAACATCATAATAATAATAATATAGTTGGGTCATACATAATGGAACATCCTACATAATAATAATAATATAGTTAGGTCATACATAATGGAACAGCCTACATAATAATAATAATATAGTTGGGTCATACATAATGGAACATCCTTCATAATAATAATAATAATAATATAGTTGGGTCATACATAATGGAACATTCTACATAATAATAATGATATAGTTGGGTCATATATAATGGAACAGCCTACATAATAATAATAATATAGTTAGGTCATACATAATGGAACAGCCTACATAATAATAATAATATAGTTGGGTCATATATAATGGAACATCCTACATAATAATAATAATAATAATATAGTGGGGTCATACATAATGGAACATCCTTCATAATAATAATAATAATAATATAGTGGGGTCATACATAATGGAACATCCTACATAATAATAATAATATAGTTGGGTCATACATAATGGAACATGCTACATAATAATAATAATATAGTGGGGTCATACATAATGGAACATCCACCATAATAATAATAATATAGTTGGGTCATACATAATGGTACATCCTACATAATAATAATAATATAGTTGGGTCATACATAATGGAACATCCTACATAATAATAATAATATAGTGAGGGTCATACATAATGGTACATCCTACATAATAATAATAATATAGTGGGGTCATACATAATGGAACATCCTGCATAATAATAATAATATAGTGGGGTCATACATAATGGAACATCCTACATAATAATAATATAGTGGGGTCATACATAATGGAACATCCTGCATAATAATAATAATATAGTTGGGTCATACATAATGGAACATCCTGCACCAATAATAATAATATAGTGGGTCCATACATAATGGAACATCCTGCATAATAATAATAATATAGTTGGGTCATACATAATGGAACATCCTGCATAATAATAATAATATAGTGGGGTCATACATAATGGAACATCCTTCACTATAATAATAATAATATAGTGGGGTCATACATAATGGAAACATCCTGCATAATAATAATAATATAGTTGGGTCATACATAATGGAACATCCTACATAATAATAATAATATAGTGAGGTCCATACAATGGAACATCCTGCATAATAATAATAATATAGTAGGGTCATACATAATGGAACATCCTGCATAATAATAATAATATAATTGGGGTCATACATAATGGAACATCCTACATAATAATAATAATATAGTGGGGTCATACATAATGGAACATCACATAATAATAATAATATAGTTGGGTCATACATAATGGAACATCCTACATAATAATAATAATATAGTGGGGTCATACATAATGGAACATCCTGCATAATAATAATAATATAGTTGGGTCATACATAATGGAACATCCTACATAATAATAATAATATAGTTGGGTCATACATAATGGAACATCCTACATAATAATAATAATATAGTGGGGTCATACATAATGGAACATCCTGCATAATAATAATAATATAGTTGGGTCATACATAATGGAACATTACCTACATAATAATAATAATATAGTTGGGTCATACATAATGGAACATCCTACATAATAATAATAATATAGTTGGGTCATACATAATGGAACATCCTACATAATAATAATAATATAGTTGGGTCATACATAATGGAACATCCTACATAATAATAATATAGTTGGGTCATACATAATGGAACATCCTACATAATAATAATAATATAGTGGGGTCATACATAATGGAACATCCTACATAATAATAATAATATGGTTAAGGTGCATACATAATGGAACATCCTACATAATAATAATAATATAGTGGGGTCATACATAATGGAACATCCTGCATAATAATAATAATATAGTTGGGTCATACATAATGGAACATCCTACATAATAATAATAATATAGTTGGGTCATACATAATGGAACATCCTACATAATAATAATAATATAGTGGGGTCATACATAATGGAACATCCTGCATAATAATAATAATATAGTTGGGTCATACATAATGGAACAGCCTACATAATAATAATAATATAGTTGGGTCCTTTATAATGGAACATCCTACATAATAATAATAATATAGTTGGGTCATACATAATGGAACATCCTACATAATAATAATAATATAGTTGGGTCATACATAATGGAACATCCTACATAATAATAATAATATAGTTGGGTCATAATGGAACATCCTACATAATAATAATAATATAGTTGGGTCATACATAATGGAACATCCTACATAATAATAATAATATAGTTGGGTCATACATAATGGAACATCCTACATAATAATAATAATATAGTTGGGTCATACATAATGGAACATCCTACATAATAATAATAATATAGTGGGGTCATACATAATGGAACATCCTACATAATAATAATAATATAGTTGGGTCATACATAATGGAACATCCTACATAATAATAATAATATAGTTGGGTCATACATAATGGAACATCCTACATAATAATAATATAGTGGGGTCATACATAATGGAACATCCTGCATAATAATAATAATATAGTTGGGTCATACATAATGGAACATCCTACATAATAATAATAATATAGTTGGGTCATACATAATGGAACATCCTACATAATAATAATATAGTGGGGTCATACATAATGGAACATCTGCATAATAATAATAATATAGTTGGGTCATACATAATGGAACATCCTACATAATAATAATAATATAGTTGGGTCATACATAATGGAACATCCTACATAATAATAATAATATAGTGGGGTCATACATAATGGAACATCCTACATAATAATAATAATATAGTTGGGTCATACATAATGGAACATCCTACATAATAATAATAATAGTGGGGTCATACATAATGGAACATCCTGCATAATAATAATAATATAGTGGGGTCATACATAATGGAACATCCTGCATAATAATAATAATATAGTTGGGTCATACATAATGGAACATCCTACATAATAATAATAATATAGTGGGGTCATACATAATGGAACATCCTACATAATAATAATAATATAGTGGGGTCATACATAATGGAACATCCTGCATAATAATAATAATATAGTTGGGTCATACATAATGGAACATCCTACATAATAATAATAATATAGTTGGGTCATACATAATGGAACATCCTACATAATAATAATAATATAATTGGGGTCATACATAATGGAACATCCTGCATAATAATAATAATATAGTTGGGTCATACATAATGGAACATCCTACATAATAATAATAATATAGTTGGGTCATACATAATGGAACATCCTACATAATAATAATAATATAGTGGGGTCATATGTGGAACATCCTACATAATAATAATAATATAGTGGGGTCATACATAATGGAACATCCTACATAATAATAATAATATAGTTGGGTCATACATAATGGAACATCCTACATAATAATAATAATATAGTTGGTCATACATAATGGAACATCCTGCATAATAATAATAATATAGTTGGGTCATACATAATGGAACAGCCTACATAATAATAATAATATAGTTGGGTCATACATAATGGAACATCCTACATAATAATAATAATATAGTTGGGTCATACATAATGGAACATCCTACATAATAATAATAATATAGTTGGGTCATACATAATGGAACATCCTACATAATAATAATATAGTTGGGTCATACATAATGGAACATCCTACATAATAATAATAATATAGTTGGGTCATACATAATGGAGCATCACATAATAATAATAATATAGTTGGGTCATACATAATGGAACATCCTATAATAATAATAATATAGTTGGGTCATACATAATGGAACATCCTACATAATAATAATATAGTTGGGTCATGCACAATGGAACATCCTACATAATAATAATAATATAGTTGGGTCATACATAATGGAACATCCTACATAATAATAATAATATAGTGGGGTCATACATAATGGAACATCCTACATAATAATAATAATATAGTTGGGTCATACATAATGGAACATCCTACATAATAATAATAATATAGTGGGGTCATACATAATGGAACATCCTGCATAATAATAATAATATAGTTGGGTCATACATAATGGAACATCCTACATAATAATAATAATATAGTTGGGTCATACATAATGGAACATCCTGCATAATAATAATAATATAGTTGGGTCATACATAATGGAACATCCTACATAATAATAATAATATAGTTGGGTCATACATAATGGAACATCCTGCATAATAATAATAATATAGTTGGGTCATACATAATGGAACATCCTACATAATAATAATAATATGGATTGGGTCATACATAATGGAACATCCTGCATAATAATAATAATATAGTTGGGTCATACATAATGGAACATCCTACATAATAATAATAATATAGTTGGGTCATACATAGAATGGAACATCCTGCACTAATAATAATAATATAGTTGGGTCATACATAATGGAACATCCTGCATAATAATAATAATATAGTTGGGTCATACATAATGGAACATCCTACATAATAATAATAATATAGTGGGGTCATACATAATGGAACATCCTGCCATAATAATAATATAGTTGGGTCATACATAATGGAACATCCTACATAATAATAATAATATAGTTGGGTCATACATAATGGAACATCCTACATAATAATAATAATATAGTTGGGTCATACATAATGGAACATCCTGCATAATAATAATAATATAGTTGGGTCATACATAATGGAACATCCTGCATAATAATAATAATATAGTTGGGTCATACATAATGGAACATCCTACATAATAATAATAATATGGTAGGGTCATACATAATGGAACATCCTGCATAATAATAATAATATAGTTGGGTCATACATAATGGAACATCCTACATAATAATAATAATATAGTTGGGTCATACATAATGGAACATCCTGCATAATAATAATAATATAGTTGGGTCATACATAATGGAACATCCTGCATAATAATAATAATATAGTTGGGTCATACATAATGGAACATCCTACATAATAATAATAATATGGTGGGGTCATACATAATGGAACATCCTGCATAATAATAATAATATAGTTGGGTCATACATAATGGAACATCCTACATAATAATAATAATATAGTTGGGTCATACATAATGGAACATCCTGCATAATAATAATAATATAGTTGGGTCATACATAATGGAACATCCTGCATAATAATAATATAGTTGGGTCATACATAATGGAACATCCTACATAATAATAATAATATAGTTGGGTCATACATAATGGAACATCCTGCATAATAATAATAATATAGTTGGGTCATACATAATGGAACATCCTACATAATAATAATAATATAGTTGGGTCATACATAATGGAACATCCTACATAATAATAATAATATAGTGGGGTCATACATAATGGAACATCCTACATAATAATAATAATATAGTTGGGTCATACATAATGGAACATCCTACATAATAATAATAATATAGTTGGGTCATACATAATGGAACATCCTACATAATAATAATAATATAGTTGGGTCATACATAATGGAACATCCTACATAATAATAATAATATAGTTGGGTCATACATAATGGAACATCCTACATAATAATAATAATATAGTTGGGTCATACATAATGGAACATCCTACATAATAATAATAATATAGTGGGGTCATACATAATGGAACATCCTACATAATAATAATAATATAGTTGGGTCATACATAATGGAACATCCTACATAATAATAATAATATAGTTGGGTCATACATAATGGAACATCCTGCATAATAATAATAATATAGTTGGGTCATACATAATGGAACAGCCTACATAATAATAATAATATAGTTGGGTCATACATAATGGAACATCCTACATAATAATAATAATATAGTTGGGTCATACATAATGGAACATCCTACATAATAATAATAATATAGTGGGGTCATACATAATGGAACATCCTGCATAATAATAATAATATAGTTGGGTCATACATAATGGAACATCCTACATAATAATAATAATATAGTTGGGTCATACATAATGGAACATCCTACATAATAATAGTAATATAGTTGGGTCATACATAATGGAACATCCTACATAATAATAATAATATAGTTGGGTCATACATAATGGAACAGCCTACATAATAATAATAATATAGTTGGGTCATACATAATGGAACATCTACATAATAATAATAATATAGTTGGGTCATACATAATGGAACATCCTACATAATAATAATAATATAGTGGGGTCATACATAATGGAGACATCCTACATAATAATAATAATATAGTTGGGTCATACATAATGGAACATCCTACATAATAATAATAATATAGTTGGGTCATACATAATGGAACATCCTACATAATAATAATAATATAGTTGGGTCATACATAATGGAACATCCTACATAATAATAATAATATAGTTGGGTCATACATAATGGAACAGCCTACATAATAATAATAATATAGTTGGGTCATACATAATGGAACATCCTACATAATAATAATAATATAGTTGGGTCATACATAATGGAACATCCTACATAATAATAATAATATAGTGGGGTCATACATAATGGAACATCCTACATAATAATAATAATACTAGTTGGGTCGCCATAATGGAACATCCTACATAATAATAATAATATAGTTGGGTCATACATAATGGAACATCCTGCATAATAATAATAATATAGTTGGGTCATACATAATGGAACAGCCTACATAATAATAATAATATAGTTGGGTCATACATAATGGAACATCCTACATAATAATAATAATATAGTTGGGTCATACATAATGGAACATCCTACATAATAATAATAATATAGTTGGGTCATACATAATGGAACATCCTACATAATAATAATAATATAGTTGGGTCATACATAATGGAACATCCTACATAATAATAATAATATAGTTGGGTCATACATAATGGAACATCCTACATAATAATAATAATATAGTGGGGTCATACATAATGGAACATCCTGCATAATAATAATAATATAGTTGGGTCATACATAATGGAACATCCTACATAATAATAATAATATAGTGGGGTCATACATAATGGAACATCCTGCATAATAATAATAATATAGTTGGGTCATACATAATGGAACATCCTGTTTATAATAATAATAATATAGTTGGGTCATACATAATGGAACATCCTACATAATAATAATAATATAGTGGGGTCATACATAATGGAACATCCTGCATAATAATAATAATATAGTTGGGTCATACATAATGGAACATCTACATAATAATAATAATATAGTTGGGTCATACATAATGGAACATCCTACATAATAATAATAATATAGTGGGGTCATACATAATGGAACATCCTACATAATAATAATAATATAGTTGGGTCATACATAATGGAACATCCTACATAATAATAATAATATAGTTGGGTCATACATAATGGAACATCCTACATAATAATAATAATATAGTTTAGGTCCATACATAATGGAACATCCTACATAATAATAATAATATAGTGGGGTCATACATAATGGAACATCCTACATAATAATAATATAGTTGGGTCATACATAATGGAACATCCTACATAATAATAATAATATAGTTGGGTCATACATAATGGAACATCCTACATAATAATAATAATATAGTTGGGTCATACATAATGGAACATCCTACATAATAATAATAATATAGTTGGGTCATACATAATGGAACAGCCTACATAATAATAATAATATAGTTGGGTCATACATAATGGAACATCCTGCATAATAATAATAATATAGTTGGGTCATACATAATGGAACATCCTACATAATAATAATAATATAGTTAGGTCATACATAATGGAACATCCTGCATAATAATAATAATATAGTTGGGTCATACATAATGGAACATCCTACATAATAATAATAATATAGTTGGGTCATACATAATGGAACATCCTACATAATAATAATAATATAGTTGGGTCATACATAATGGAACATCCTACATAATAATAATAATATAGTTGGGTCATACATAATGGAACATCCTACATAATAATAATAATATAGTTGGGTCATACATAATGGAACATCCTACATAATAATAATAATATAGTTGGGTCATACATAATGGAACAGCCTACATAATAATAATAATATAGTTGGGTCATACATAATGGAACATCCTACATAATAATAATAATATAGTTGGGTCATACATAATGGAACATCCTACATAATAATAATAATATAGTTGGGTCATACATAATGGAGACATCCTACATAATAATAATAATAGTAGTTGGGTCATACATAATGGAACATCCTACATAATAATAATAATATAGTTGGGTCATACATAATGGAACATCCTGCATAATAATAATAATATAGTTGGGTCATACATAATGGAACAGCCTACATAATAATAATAATATAGTTGGGTCATACATAATGGAACATCCTACATAATAATAATAATATAGTTGGGTCATACATAATGGAACATCCTACATAATAATAATAATATAGTGGGGTCATACATAATGGAACATCCTGCATAATAATAATAATATGGTCATACATAATGGAACATCCTACATAATAATAATAATATAGTTGGGTCATACATAATGGAACATCCTACATAATAATAATAATATAGTTGGGTCATACATAATGGAACATCCTACATAATAATAATAATATAGTTGGGTCATACATAATGGAACATCCTGCATAATAATAATATAGTTGGGTCATACATAATGGAACAGCCTACATAATAATAATAATATAGTTGGGTCATACATAATGGAACATCCTACATAATAATAATAATATAGTTGGGTCATACATAATGGAACATCCTACATAATAATAATAATATAGTTGGGTCATACATAATGGAACATCCTACATAATAATAATAATATAGTTAGGTCATACATAATGGAACATCCTACATAATAATAATAATATAGTTGGGTCATACATAATGGAACATCCTACATAATAATAATAATATAGTTGGGTCATACATAATGGAACATCCTGCATAATAATAATAATATAGTTGGGTCATACATAATGGAACATCCTACATAATAATAATAATATAGTGGGGTCATACATAATGGAACATCCTGCATAATAATAATAATATAGTTGGGTCATACATAATGGAACATCCTACATAATAATAATAATATAGTGGGGTCATACATAATGGAACATCCTGCATAATAATAATAATATAGTTGGGTCATACATAATGGAACATCCTACATAATAATAATAATATAGTTGGGTCATACATAATGGAACATCCTACATAATAATAATAATATAGTGGGGTCATACATAATGGAGACATCCTACACAATAATAATAATATAGTTGGGTCATACATAATGGAACATCCTACATAATAATAATAATATAGTTGGGTCATACATAATGGAACATCCTACATAATAATAATAATATAGTTGGGTCATACATAATGGAACATCCTACATAATAATAATAATATAGTGGGGGTCATACATAATGGAACATCCTACATAATAATAATAATATAGTTGGGTCATACATAATGGAACATCCTACATAATAATAATAATATAGTTGGGTCATACATAATGGAACATCTACATAATAATAATAATATAGTTGGGTCATACATAATGGAACATCCTACATAATAATAATAATATAGTTTGGGTCATACATAATGGAACAGCCTACATAATAATAATAATATAGTTGGGTCATACATAATGGAACATCCTGCATAATAATAATAATATAGTTGGGTCATACATAATGGAACATCCTACATAATAATAATAATATAGTTGGGTCATACATAATGGAACATCCTGCATAATAATAATAATATAGTTGGGTCATACATAATGGAACATCCTACATAATAATAATAATATAGTTGGGTCATACATAATGGAACATCCTACATAATAATAATAATATAGTTGGGTCATACATATTGAACATCCTACATAATAATAATAATATAGTTGGGTCATACATAGTAATGGAACATCCTACATAATAATAATAATATAGTTGGGTCATACATAATGGAACATCCTACATAATAATAATAATATGATTGGGTCATACATAATGGAACAGCCTACATAATAATAATAATATAGTTGGGTCATACATAATGGAACATCCTACATAATAATAATAATATAGTTGGGTCATACATAATGGAACATCCTACATAATAATAATAATATAGTTGGAGTCATACATAATGGAACATCCTACATAATAATAATAATATAGTTGGGTCATACATAATGGAACATCCTACATAATAATAATAATATAGTTGGGTCATACATAATGGAACATCCTGCATAATAATAATAATATAGTTGGGTCATACATAATGGGGCAGCCTACATAATAATAATAATATAGTTGGGTCATACATAATAGAACATCCTACATAATAATAATAATATAGTTAGGTCATACATAATGGAACATCCTACATAATAATAATAATATAGTGGGGTCATACATAATGGAACATCCTGCATAATAATAATAATATAGTTGGGTCATACATAATGGAACATCCTACATAATAATAATAATATAGTTGGGTCATACATAATGGAACATCCTACATAATAATAATAATATAGTTGGGTCATACATAATGGAACATCCTACATAATAATAATAATATAGTTGGGTCATACATAATGGAACAGCCTACATAATAATAATAATATAGTTGGGTCATACATAATGGGAACATCCTACATAATAATAATAATATAGTTGGGTCATACATAATGGAACATCCTACATAATAATAATAATATAGTGGGGTCATACATAATGGAACATCCTACATAATAATAATAATATAGTTGGGTCATACATAATGGAACATCCTACATAATAATAATAATATAGTTGGGTCATACATAATGGAACATCCTACATAATAATAATAATATAGTTGGGTCATACATAATGGAACATCCTACATAATAATAATAATATAGTTGGGTCATACATAATGGAACGGCCTACATAATAATAATATAGTTGGGTCATACATAATGGGACAACTCTACATAATAATAATATAGTTGGGTCATACATAATGGAACATCCTACATAATAATAATAATATAGTGGGGTCTTACATAATGGAACATCCTACATAATAATAATAATATAGTTGGGTCATACATAATGGAACATCCTACATAATAATAATAATATAGTTGGGTCATACATAATGGAACATCCTGCATAATAATAATAATATAGTTGGGTCATACATAATGGAACAGCCTACATAATAATAATAATATAGTTGGGTCATACATAATGGAACATCCTACATAATAATAATAATATAGTTGGGTCATACATAATGGGAACATCCTACATAATAATAATAATATAGTTGGGTCATACATAATGGAACATCCTACATAATAATAATAATATAGTTGGGTCATACATAATGGAACATCCTACATAATAATAATAATATAGTTGGGTCATACATAATGGAACATCCTACATAATAATAATAATATAGTGGGGTCATACATAATGGAACATCCTGCATAATAATAATAATATAGTTGGGTCATGTAATGGAACATCCTACATAATAATAATAATATAGTGGGGTCATACATAATGGAACATCCTGCATAATAATAATAATATAGTTGGGTCATACATAATGGAACATCCTACATAATAATAATAATATAGTGGGGTCATACATAATGGAACATCCTGCATAATAATAATAATATAGTTGGGTCATACATAATGGAACATCCTACATAATAATAATAATATAGTTGGGTCATACATAATGGAACATCCTACATAATAATAATAATATAGTGGGGTCATACATAATGGAACATCTTACATAATAATAATAATATAGTTGGGTCATACATAATGGAACATCCTACATAATAATAATAATATAGTTGGGTCATACATAATGGAACATCCTACATAATAATAATAATATAGTTGGGTCATACATAATGGAACATCCTGCATAATAATAATAATATAGTTAGGTCATACATAATGGAACATCCTACATAATAATAATAATATAGTTGGGTCATACATAATGGAACATCCTACATAATAATAATAATATAGTTGGGTCATACATAATGGAACATCATATGCTCAATAATAATATAGTTGGGTCATACATAATGGAACATCCTACATAATAATAATAATATAGTGGGGTCATACATAATGGAACATCCTGCATAATAATAATATAGTTGGGTCATACATAATGGAACATCCTACATAATAATAATAATATAGTTGGGTCATACATAATGGAACATCTACATAATAATAATAATATAGTGGGGTCATACATAATGGAACATCCTGCATAATAATAATAATATAGTTGGGTCATACATAATGGAACATCCTACATAATAATAATAATATAGTTGGGTCATACATAATGGAACATCCTACATAATAATAATAATATAGTGGGGTCATACATAATGGAACATCCTGCACGCAATAATAATAATATAATTAGGTCATACATAATGGAACATCCTACATAATAATAATAATATAGTTGGGTCATACATAATGGAACATCCTACATAATAATAATAATATAGTTGGGTCATACATAATGGAACATCCTGCATAATAATAATAATATAGTTGGGTCATACATAATGGAACATCCTACATAATAATAATAATATATTGGGTCATACATAATGGAACATCCTGCATAATAATAATAATATAGTTGGGTCATACATAATGGAACATCCTACATAATAATAATAATATAGTGGGGTCATACATAATGGAACATCCTGCATAATAATAATAATATAGTTGGGTCATACATAATGGAACATCCTACATAATAATAATAATATAGTTGGGTCATACATAATGGAACATCCTACATAATAATAATAATATAGTGGGGTCATACATAATGGAACATCCTGCATAATAATAATAATATAGTTGGGTCATACATAATGGAACATCCTACATAATAATAATAATATAGTTGGGTCATACATAATGGAACATCCTACATAATAATAATAATATAGTGAGGTCATACATAATGGAACATCCTGCATAATAATAATAATATAGTTGGGTCATACATAATGGAACATCCTACATAATAATAATATAGTTGGGTCATACATAATGGAACATCCTACATAATAATAATAATATAGTTGGGTCATACATAATGGAACATCCTGCATAATAATAATAATATAGTTGGGTCATACATAATGGAACATCCTACATAATAATAATAATATAGTGGGGTCATACATAATGGAACATCCTGCATAATAATAATAATATAGTTGGGTCATGC